>CAEGAF010047194.1:0-18492 GCA_903067075.1 Micropoecilia bifurca
AATGCATGTCAGCTACAGTTTGGACTGTTTCAATTAAAAGAAACATGTTTTCTCTCCACTTCTTTGATTCATTTTGTCCAGCTGTCCACTTTAAGTCTGTGTCCAACCAGAGCCAGGTATTGTGCAGTTGGTCCTTTTAATCAGTTTTCAGTTAAATTAATTCAATCCAACTTTATAACAGTCACAAAAAATCACTCTGTCCCTCTAAAATCTTTCAGAAAATCACAAAAGTGTATTGAATTGTATAGTTTTCTGAATATCGCAATACATATCATATAGTGGGCAGAATATCGTGTATCGTGTCGTGAGATTGTTGTATCACTACAGCCCTAATTTCTATCGATATGCCAAATTACACAATTTTATGCTAAATGTAAACTACCGACAGACTTCATTGAAGTTATTATATTGTTAAAAGGTGTTTTTATATTGAGATATTTCTTACTTGACCCACACCAGCCTCGTCCATTTCCACAGGGAAAAGGAGTCGACCTTTATTGGTGTTTTTAGAACCTGCGTTTGTTCTTAAGGAGTTAAAAAAAACTGACTTTCCTCTGGTGTTTTGTTTGCTTTTTTTCCCACTATCACAGCAAATGTCTAGCATGGGTTTGGGTAGCGGAGGACCGGCGGCCGCCGCCGCGCCTGCATCCGATTGGTCCTCTTCTCCAGCGCCAGCTTCGGGTCAAACCCTCAGCACTCAGCTGTGGAAGTGACCCGGACCGAGTCCAGAGGATGTGGTGGGGTTGGTGGGGCGACAAACTGATTTACTCTCCTGTATGCACAACGTTGCTACTAATAATGATTTAACAACTTAAAAAAAATTAAGGAAGATCGGCAGCTGTGTGTTCCCCTTCTTTCCAAATGTCCCTCCTCTGATTCGCCTCCTTTTGTTGTTATTGTCTGAAAAAAGACACAACAGAGTAACAAGCAGGAAGCTGCTAACGCTAACGTAAGCCTTTATCGTTACAGAAACGTAGAGTTAGTGACTCGTGGTTCAGTACCTACAGTAGATATGGATATCTTGTTGTTGGTCTATGCTTCCCGCCTTTCCTCTGTAACGTACGTTGAACTCTCTCCTCTCTCCCTCTGGTGAGCCAACAGAAGCACACAGCAGATACTTGTCTGAGCAGTACTGCATTTCTAGGAAAAAACGATAAGAAACTCCTGCATTTTCAAAGAAGAGGAGAAAAAGTCTCAGCTTGATGAGCTTTTCTGTGAGGTTCTGCTGCAGGTTTATACTTTAAATGTCATTTTTCCACATATAGTCAGAGATTTTAACCGTTTCCATCGTGGAATAATTAAAATAAAGCATTCAATTGAAGCAATATTACAATCACTGCGGGTTCTGTTTGATTATTTAGTGAGCGAATCCTCCTGTGCCCAAACATATCAGTGAACACAAGAGCAACTCAGCAGTTCTTTGATATTGATTTTGATTTTCACTTCAAGAATAAAATAAAACATTTGCACTTCTTGGAGCTCCTTGCAGCTGTAGAAGAAAAAAATTTCCACAATTTTAGACTTAAGGAAGGAAGTCTGAAGCTTTAAATAAGCTGCTGCTGGCCACAACCTGGAACTGAAATGGCTGCAAAAAGATTTGCAATTATACAACCGAACAGCTTTATACATCTTTGTACAAAGATACATTTTCGTATCTTTGTACATATTTGATTATGCAAAGAAGAATTCTTCATAAAATAAAGTTATGTTCCACCCTGGCCATCCTCTTCATGAGGCTCTCCTAAGAAAACAGGGTATCTTCAGTCAGAGGCTTCTTAAGATGTGCTGTAATACAGACAGCTACAGGGTGATCTTTCCTGCCAACGCCATTTAATAACTCTTTGAAGAAACTGAATTAATGAGCTACAACAACATTTATATTCTTTTTGGGATCAATAAAGTTTCTCCTGAATTGAATTGAAAAGCAGAAGTAGAGATTCCTGTTACAGGAAGTGGTTTCTGGATGGTAAATCGACAATAAATCATTTGTCTTTTCCAGAACCAAATGTGTCGGAACTCAGAACGGGGTTGCTAGGTAACGGGCTGACCTTCACTGGGGTTGCTAGGTAACGCGCTGACCTTCACTGGGGTTGCTAGGTAACGAGCAGCGCCTGCTGACTTGTGACGTTACAATCTGGAGGTTTTTGAAAGGGCTCATTTTCCAAACACACACAAAATAAAAAAACAATAATTTATTTCCAAAAACTGCTGGGTGTTTTGTTTTTTAAGCCTTTGGATTCTTTTTAGAACCAAATAGAAATACAAAGACATTCAAAATGTGAATTTTGCGTAATATGTCGCCTTTAAAGTTCCTGTCAGCGCAGCGTAGGACATAGTTTAGACAGAAGCCTCTCGCAGATCTGATTGAATTCTGTCCAAACGTTTGTTTCAAAGCCTCTGCAACTGATCACTGTTTGTTTTAGTAAGGAGATAAATGATCTTTTAATCCGCCCCAGGAGACAGCAGGGCCGTAATCTGTGAGAGACGTGTGCATCTCGTCGCAGACTAAAACTGCTGGTGCTTTAAAACCTCGAAATGTCGATGTTGCATTTTAACTGCGGAGCCATCCACGGTTCCTCTGGGTGTTTCAGGTTACTTCATCTGTGATTTTCTGAAAAAATAAGATGAGTTTGTCGTCAAAATGAGCCATTTTTCTCCTCCACGGTCTTTGCTGAAATCACAGACCATGGGGCGTCTCTCCAGCTGTGTTGTTGTCCTGGTAACTCGGATCCAGCTGAAACTTTTCTGATATTCAGAACCGGTGTGACTCTGCAGCGTTTCGTCCCCAGTAAAGCGATATCTCTCTGCCATCTTTATTGTGGTGCTTTTTGTCGTGTGTGGTGCAAGAGAAACAGTTTGCTACAAATAAACCTGGTCGACCAATCAGAGGCTGAAAAGAAGGACCTGTATGAAACTCTTGGATGGGTCCCGTCATTATCAATTTCTGCCATGCAATAACTGCTGCACTCTATGTGAACATTACAATAAAATTATAGTCCTCCTGGTTTATTTGTGGTCTGATTAATATTTCTGGTGCCTAAGTGCAGAGAAACAGTGAATTCTGTGATTAAAAACAAAGATTTAGTAGAAGGATCCTGTGTTTATCTCTATCTGACCTTCAACTCTACTGCTGAATTGTTTGCTCCTTTTTTTGTTCTTTCAATTTTAATGAGATTCAATTTGAATAAAGACTCTGAAATCCTAAACTTTTTACTGTTTTTATTTTTCTGCCTTGTCTTCTCTGAGTTTTTCAGTCCTAAAGAAGGAAGTCATTTTCAGGTATTCCAATACTTCAAGTTTTCTGTTTTTGATCTTACTTAAAAAAAACTTTTGACCCGAAATGCTAATTTGAGTCATTTGATGGGAAATCCAGAAGAGCAGACATGAACTGCAATAAAAGGAACTCACTTTGAGACAATTGGAATTGGATAAAAATCCCATTTTTAACGTATAAAACTCAGGGTTCTTGGGGCGGCAGCTCATTATTTTGTTTTTATTTATGTAGCGCCTGACCTTGGTACATGTTTACTACCTAAAACTTGACAACAAAGGTTTCTAATTCAAAATTGAGGACATATTTCTCTTATAATCTTGCAAATCAATGTTATTTTTCACTTTATGGAGAACAGGTGGACAATGACACACAGCACAGCTTTCTATAGAAACACAGCAGCTATATTGAATCATTAAATGATTATCACTAAATGAACATGTTATGTTACTTTGCAGAAAGGAAACAATATTTATGGAGAAACTGAATCTTGATTCAGTTTCAAAGGTTTGATTCAGTTTCAAACCTTTGAAACTGAATCCTAATTGTCATGGGTGAAAGTTTTGGTAATCTATGATGGAATCTTATTTTTTCCCCCACATTTGAACTTCTATGTACCTATAATCAAAACATTTTGGCATATTGTGATGATGCAAATGTCAAAAAAATCATGATGTAACTCAGACACAAAATAGAGGCTATAAAAATTGCAGAAAATACATAACCAATGAAATTAAAGATAAATGTACGGAACTATTTAACTGCCAGACCTAATTAGGCAATTCCGTTAAAACATGCAGAATCTATCAACCCAAGTAGGTTTGGTGATAATGAAGTTATTTTCCACTTTGTTCATCTCTTAAATAACATAATATTGGGTTTATTTGTGTGGATATTTTTTTCTGAATTTAAAACATCTTCCCAGAGTAGTGATTGCTCATTCTCCAGACGGTGAAGCCGAGAGTGTTTTATTAATATGTGTTTTGAAAACAGACAACAGTCACATATTATCCATCTGACCACTTTATATCTCCTTCCCACAGTTAGTTTGACAACACGATGAATCAAAGTGACACACATGGCACTTCGTTCAGCAGCACAATGTTTCACATTTATACGTTTTGTTGTTACATCAGAAAGATGTGGATGGAAGAAAACAAAAAGTCCAGGATGTCGCAGCTCTTTTCAGACGAGTCCATTTCTCCCAAAATCAGCTTTCGGATGGACGGCAGAGTCATGAATCATGCAGAGCCTCAGAGTTTCTGTCCGCTGTGCGGATCGTCTCTTCGCCTGTTCTGGGCAGAAAGCAGGTCACTGTCACTCGCTCCAAAGCTGAAGGTGTGACGGCGTCACACCTCGATGTCCACGGTGTCCTTTTTGAGTTTGGGCTCGTTGGCGAGGTGCGGTTTCTCTGTGCGAGTGTGCCAAACCAGAACCTGCAGGTGGAAGGAAACAAGGCAATGAGAAACTGTTTTAATTACCTGAGAACAATGTTGTCACCTTCCTAAGAGAATCGTTATGGAAAAATATGATTTTTGCAACCCCAAATAATGCCCCCTTTTATCTCAGAGATAAATTTATTCACAATTCTGAATTGTGAATAATTTTGAATTCAATTATTCTCAGAATTCTGATGTTTTTTCTCAAAATTCTATATTCTCAGAATTCTGACTTTTTTTCTCAGAATACTATTTTCCATCTGCATTCCCCAGAATACTGACTATAGTCTTAGAATTATGACTTTTCAAAATCAGAACAAAATCCGATTTTTTTCCCCTTGGATTTCTGAGTTGTTTTTTTCTGACTTTAATCCCACAAGATTAAAATCAGTGTTATGAGAAAAAAGTCAGCGTTTTTTCAATGGCCCTAATCCTCTTCCGTATCTTTGAGAAGACATTGCCACTTCCTGCCTCAGATGTCCGACTCACTAACAGATGCCTTGATGTTAAATAATCCTGCCATGTTGGCCCATGATGAGTGAATGAAGACTTATGACCAGAACCCAACACGCCTCTGATAATAAAATAAAGTGTTTTTTGTTTTACATAAATTTCACAGATCCGTCTCTTTGTGTTCAAAGAAAAGCTAGAATCTCTCCTATTCCCTCTGTTTTTAGATTTTAATACAAAAAGATCCAAATCCCAGAAAACGGCGTGTTTCTGTGGCAATATTACCAAGGAGACAGCATAAAGTTACTATAGTCTTGGGTTTGTATATTTTCCACTCTGAGAACAAATGTTTTTGAACCTGAGACTCTCTTTCTTTTCCAATGCGATGATGAAACTCCGGATCTGTCAAATAAAAGACTTGCAGCTCAGACTGCATTGTATCAGAGGGAAACAGTCTGACACCTCCTGAAACGGATCAAATCAAAAACTAACCACACGGGTTTGCAACCATTTTCACAGCAATTCATTGGTGAGAAACACTGGAGGGTTTCTGGGTTTCACTCAGCCTGGATTCAAATCTGCAGTTTTTTACCTTCCTAAGCTAAAACTAATGAGCCTATAAAAGTGCAGAGATTCACACAGGCGTGATTTATTGCAGGCTGCGGACACTGATGCTGTCTGTTCTTCTTCAGGTGGAACGTGTCACTTCCTGCTCTCTCTGCTGCTAATTGGCCTGCTTTGCATTTCTAATTAGGCTAATGTAGCAGCTACCAAGGCACTGATCCAGAGCTGTGGGGGGGGAACGGCGTTCGGGTCGGCGGCACATTCTGCAGCCAGAGCTCGCCTGTCTTAATACACACACACACTTCCTTCTCCATTCATCACTTTCACTTTTCCTCTCCTAGCTTTGCTGTCATCCTTCCTCTTCTATCTTTTTCTTCCACCTTCAGGCAACATGGAGACAAAAAGCTTGGCGGTTTTTTTATTCTGCAGAGAGGTCACTAGTTTTACTTCCCACCAAAGGGGGATTTTGTAGGAAAAACCTTTTCCCTTCAAGATGACATGCGTTCTGGTCAATTTCACTTCCAGCTTCAATTTTATATTGAAAAACTTTTTAAATTATCTCACACATTCCTCCTGTTTTTACTGGTTTCTCCCCACATTTAAATGTTTCTTTATCACTAAAGAAAATCGGAGTAAAGTGAGTAAGTGGTTTGATAAAGGGCCTAACAGGGCCGGCCCAAGCCCTGCTTTGTTTGCTTATGCCTTGGGCTGGACCTAGAGCCTAATCTAACTTGGACCTATATTAAAAATAATAAATTCGCCCTAACATTATGTTCTACCTTAAACTCATTTAGCGTATTTTTAGCTTCACCTGGTTCAAATTTCGTTAAAAAATAAGAAAAAAATAATAATTTTGAGACTTTGCTGTCCAATTATTAATCAGATAATCTAGAAAAATTGCAGATTAACACTACACTGTATTGATGTTAGGTGGAAAGGCCTGAAATTAATTGTCAGAAGTGATAATTTAACCAATAAGTTTTGGTTTCGGCCCTTGTTTTAATGTCGCCGATCACTTAATAGATTACTCATCAGAATAATTGATGGATTGACAGAAATAAGTGATAATTTAACCCATAATTGTTAGTCTCAGTCCTTGATTTAATGTGTTGATCACTTAATTACTTGACTCATCAGAATAATCGATTAATCATCAGAAAATTCAATTAATCATCAGAATAAGTGATAATTTAACCTATAATTGTTAGTCTCAGCCCTGGTTTTAATGTTGTTGATCACTTAATTACTTGACTAATCAGATTAATTGATTAATCATCAGAATAAGTGATATTTAACCTATAATTATTAGTCTCAGCCCTTGTTTTAATGTTGTTGATCACTTAATTACTTGACTCATCAGAATAATCGATCAATTGTCAGAATAATTGATTAATCATCAGAATAAGTGATAATTTAACCTATAATTGTTAGTCTCAGCTTTTGTTTTAATGTTGTTGATCACTTAATTACTTGACTCATCAGAATAATTGATGAATCGTCAGAATAATCGATTAATCATCAGAATAATCGATTAATCATCAGAATAAGTGATAATTTAACCTACAGTGGTTAGTCCCAGCCCTTGTTTTAATGCTGTGTGATCCCTGCTGATTCCAACATCTTCAGTCTCAGTTACAGTGGAGTAAAATGTCCCCTGACGTTGACCACATCTAATCCGTAATTTGGAAGAGCACTCAAGCTGTTTTGCGGATCAGATCATCCAGACCCGACCAGCTCCTGGCCACAGATCCATTTAGCTCCACCAGTGGAATAAAAATGAGGCTTAGCCGCAAACTGAGACACCGACAGGAGGACGGACTCGCATGGCAGCAGAACTCCTCTCCCTCTTTTCTTTTCACCCTTTCTTTATCTCCTTCCTCTCCATCCCTGCTCAAGCTTCTCCATCTCCTCTCCATCCTGTGGGATCATCTGTCTCCATCTGTTCCTGCCTGGCCCCCTCCTTTCTTGTCCTGTCACTGCTGTCTGTTGCCATTACTGTCCCACTCTAACTACATGGCGGCTCTTGTCAGCCGTCTCCCAGACACCGACCCGGCCGTCAGATGAGCATCACTGCCCGACAGCGTCAAGGTCGGGCTCAAGGCTCTGTGATCGGAAGCCAAGTAGCTCAGAGCTACCACGTTGTAGCCGCAGGTAGCAGCGCCACGTTGCTGGAGTCACACGGTTTAAAACGCTAAAAACGACTTCAGAGAAACAACTAAGAAACGCTGAGGCACCAAAACCTTTTTGTATCCCAGGAAGTTTCCTGGAACTGCTTTGACGTTTCTGTTTATTAAGTAATGAAACTCGTTTGCTTTCATTCCCGTTTGCTGGACGTTTAATGCTTTTATGTGAAAACTTTTAGATTCGATTGAGAAACTATTCAGGCATCAAAAAGGCCAATAAGTTCAAGAGATTCAGGCCCAAATCAGTAGACATAAAACTTAGGCAAGGTCCCATCCTTGCCAAAGGACGTCCGTCTGTCCAATGAATTTTTGTTAGAATATTAATGAATATTTAGTTGTATTTTACCTATTAATTAAATAATCACACAGTTCATTTTAACAGCAGGATGATGGATGTTGTGTCAACCAGACATTTTTACAGTGTAAAGACACTAAAAACAGAATTAGTTCAATTTCTGTGTCATTTAGTCTAGATCAGGATTCACTACCAGTGTTTCTGGACCTCTGAATAAATAATAATAGTTCGTTAAAAATGTTCGCTTTTCCTTGGAGTTTGAAGTGAGACTTTGAATAAACAATGAAATATCCTGAGAAATGCAGCATTTTCTTTAATCTCACAGCATCAGCACACATTTGGAGCAGCAGCAGGCAGCCATCACGTTTGGCTCATTTGTTGCTTGAAAGAAAAAAAAAAAAGCCATAATGGGATCCATTTCTCACAAACAGTCCTGTAAGTCAGCTCTGTGATGGCTGTCAAGAGGATGAGTGGCCTTATAAAGCCAAGTGCCAACAGGGCCTGTGGTGACTTCAGATGAACCGCATCGATCCGAGCTGTCTGAGCGCACAACAAGAATTGATGGAGCCACTGTGCCATTTCTGTCCAATTCAGCCGGTGTGGGTCTATGTTTAGATTGTGCCAGTAGCTCATAGCATGACTCACGCTGTCAATAGTGAGGAGAGAAGCCCAGTGGTTGGTTATCGCTGCCGTTATTATGACTGCGCTTTCATAAGTGCCAACAGCGAACAAAAACGTGTTAAACCTGGAGGTTTGGCAGTGGCACACATTTTTTTAAAGAAAGATGATCAGATTGCAGACTCCTTTAATGCAAAGAGAGTTATATGAGTTGGGAAAGTCAAAGCAAAAACCTGTTCTGATTGTATTTTTGCACAGAATGCTCAGCTAAACGTCACATCAGCTCAGATGGAATAACAAACGATCCGTCTGGACAGTTATTCAAGAATCCAGCAGTGGTAATAATAATGATGCTGCAGGTGAAAACACAGACTTCTGCAAACACATGTTACCAGTGATTACTTCAGTAATAAATCATTCATAAATCATTGATTATTCTGATGATTAATTGGATAAAAAAAAATTGGCACATCCTGCAGATTTTTTATTTAACTGCCAAAGGTTATTTTATATATTAGAAATACAAAAAAATACAAATAATTCCAGATCTATTTCTAAATAAAAAAATAAACATTTTATTGTCTAAAATACAATAAAAACATTCCTTAATTGTTCTACTTTAGTGAATATTTGTAGCAATTTTCTAACATGTGAAAAGGTCAGACCTTTATGCTCAACACAACTTTAATACAATGTACAGCTGATCTGTTAATTATTATGTTTATGGATTACAAAATGTGCTAAGTACATTTTCTTTGAGTTTTCATACTGCACTTAATGATTAATAATCGTTAACCAAATGAGCTGACGATTGCTTAAATTAATCACGATTAATTAATAAATTAATCGTTTTAGCCCCATGTGTTACAAATAAATATTCTTCAAATTCAATGTAAAAAACTTAAAGATGATCCATAAATTACTAACGTTCAGTTTTTCTTATCTGGAAGAAATTTTGCCTCAACATTTTTCCAACATTAAAAGGAAAAAGGCTCCTTGACTCCATCCGTGAGGAATCCTGACCTGCATTAACGCCCGAAATCCAAAACCGCTTTTAAAGTCTGTTGCCGTGGAAACTGAGGAAACTGACCCGAGTGCAGTTGTTCGCCTTGGGCTCCAGCTCGGAAACCTTGGTGATCTGCCTCAGGAAGTCGGACTCCTGCATCCCCGGCTGGGAGCCCCGCCTCTTGAAGAGCGCGCGCGGGTTGGCCAGGATCACCTGGAGGTTCACCGAGAAACCTGAGGAAGAGCGAGGAGGTCAGCCATCTTGGATTAAAGGGACACCACCGGCCCGTCAGGATCACAGCAGAAAACCGTGTTCATTAATGTTCTATTAAGAGAGGAAAACTTTAAAAACCTTTTGACTCGTTATATCCTCTCTATGCCCAGATTCAGAAAAATGCTGTGTGCAAGGACTGAGATGACGCAGAGACAGCAGCGTCACAATAATCAGAAATAATTCAAGACAGATGCATATGGAGTGAAAATTATGGAGTGAAAATAGTCTCAAAATATCTCCATAGATGCAAACTATCACCAGAAAAGCACACACCAAACATCAGAAATTTGAGAGCACAAACACATGAATTTACCTGAGAAGAGGAAAAAGACAAAAGATGCAAACGACAAACATAAAGCAAGAACGTCTTTGGAGAAATTTCAAAGAGCAAAATCTGATTTGTTACTCTGTGTGGACAGTTTAATCGTCTTTTCTTTAATTTATTCAAATAAGGTGTATCTTTGCTCATCCAACCTGTCTCTGACCCTCTTCTCTAAAGCCATTTGTCCCCATTGTCTAAGGAGAACTTCTCCTGATCTGCTGCTGGTTTATGGCTTTTCACACATGAGTGTGAAAAGCTGGAGCTTCCTTCTGATTGTCTCCCAAACAGAAAGAGATCTTGGCAAACAATCTGCCTTAACTACAGGTAAAAATAAAGGTCAGTCGGCCAGAATAAGTTATAAATTTTAAAACTATAATTAGGCTATTTCAATCAAGTCATGTTAAATTTTAAAACTAGCTTATTTTAAATATATTTTCCTAACAGTTCCTACGGGAAATTCAGCAGCGAGGCGTCGGCCGACCTCCTGTGAAAATTGTGGTTTAGATGAGACGAGGTCAAAGGGGCGACTGCTCCAGAGAGCAGAAACGACTGGGCAGAAATCACCAGCAGGGGAATAATTGACAGCAGAGGAATAAATTAGATTGTGAGATTAGAGTCACAATTAAAGGAAACAAACTGAGGAAAAAAGGAACATTTTTTCCCACCTCTTCTGGGTGTCCAACGTGTGGCCTGGGGACCACAAGTGGCCCGCGGTTGGATTTTCTGTGGCCCCCAACTACAACTAAAAAGTGACATTTTGTTTTTATTTGAGGAAAAGTTATTATATACACATTTAAAAAAGTTATTGTAACTGAACATTTTCGAAACGTCAGAAAGTGTTAGTGTTTATTTATTTAAAAATGTCGTTTGACTTTTCCTAAGAATGTAAAATGTAAAATTATTTTGCGATATCTAACTTTCAGAGCTCATTTGACCATTTGTCCTGCATGACAATAACTTTTGACACTATGTTTTGACACAAATTCACTCGCTCATCACACATCAGATGTGTCGGCTGACCTCAAGGCCAGAAGTTATAATTTCACATATCTTTAGCTTATGTGAAACAGCGCATGCTTTAAGGCTGCGCTGTTCACTGAGATGTTTCAGTAGATGTTTTACTTAATTCCTCCTGTAATAACCTGTGATAAGCTGTATGCTCTGTGATATTTTCATTTAAGGACCATGAACATAGATTGTGCCTGGAAACTACATTATATTGCACCTTTAAATAACCTTTGACTAATTTCGTAAATCTGTTAATGAGTCCACTGTTTCCCAACGGACTTCAGAGTAACCAGATTTCAGATCAGCATGATGTGGAGCATCTATCATAGATATAGACTGTGCAAAGCACTAAACCCCCCAAAAATTCATATTTCCAACACTTTGGTGAACCAAAGAATGAAGGTAAAAAGAGTCTCTGATACCAGCATGGTGTACCTAATAAAGCGGCCAGTGATACAAAGACGTCATTAAACCTCTCAGTTTCAAATTATTAGACTTTCAGGTCATCTTGCCTGCTGATTGTCTATAATGTTGCTAAATCAGCTCAACTGGATTTTTTTAAATGTATTTTTGTCTAAATAAATACACCAGCTTGTATAAAATGAAAGGATGTTTGATATCCAGATGCTTGAGGAAGAGGAAGACCACAGAGATGGTGAAATATAAGAATGGTGAGGTGAAACTGTGAACCCTAAACTGAACAGCACGAGAAAAAAAGAAAATAATCGATTTCATTTTGAGTGCCTGAGAAGAATTAGTTGTGTTTTATAGGGAGGGAAAGTGATTGAAACAGGAGTGTGTGTGATACGCATCATAAGATGTAAACAGAAGCATCGTTTGTTTACAGTGAAACCCCAAAGGAACGTCTTAAAACAAAGCTAAGCCACCGACCACCTGCTGAGTTTTAAAAAAAAGGCTTTTAATGTTCAGTTCTGATAAACAGAAAGTGGACTGATCAGATGAAAGTTAATTAAGAATAATAAAATGAAGAGGTGCAACATAGCAAAGAATGAATAAATAAAGGATACAATCTTATTATTAGGTGTTTATTCTTTGTTCTGGCATGCATTGGATTTATTTATCTATCTATTTATTTACTTACTTTATCTCTGTTTTCCACTTCTACCCAAAATATGTGGGTATTTAATAATAATGCAAATCATACAAAAACCAAAGTAGATTCTAACCCACTTATG
Organism: Micropoecilia bifurca; assembly: GCA_903067075.1. Taxonomy (NCBI): domain Eukaryota; kingdom Metazoa; phylum Chordata; class Actinopteri; order Cyprinodontiformes; family Poeciliidae; genus Micropoecilia; species Micropoecilia bifurca. Next base: position 12,626 of record CAEGAF010047194.1, read on the forward strand.
TTAAACAATTTAATTGCTTTTGTTGTGACACCATGTGTTTATTAAAATATATTTATTAAAATGTACACATTTTAATATATGCATTAAAATTGATGCATTTTGCTTCCTTTGCTTTTGTTTCTTGTTTATTTTATTTTTGTTGCTTCAGGTCATTTTCTTATCCAGTTATTTGTTTTGTAGATCAATACCTCTGTTTTCAAATTTAATTTAATTCAAAAATACTTTACCAATCCCAAAGGGAAATATTGTTTTAACTCATTCATTTGGATTCTTCAAAGAATTATTGAATATTGTGATGGCTGTTTTTATTAGTTTCATTTTTCTTCTTATTATTATGTTTTTATGTTTTTTTCTGTCTGTAGTGTTGATTCTATATAGACAAACTAGTGAATAAAAATAAAGAAAAAAGATATAACAGAACTTTATTGGTCAAGTTCTAGTAAATTATTGGTAAAAGTGAAAATCCTGAATTATTCCGGTTAAGGTAAATAATTTATTCAGCTCCATATTTCCAGCAGAGCATGGATGTCAAAGCTTCTGCTTCAGAGCATTACTACTACTATAGTCTATTTGTAGATATTTATCAAAAAGCAGCTTGGAATACAGTATTAGCACAATTAGTGAATATTTATTTATGCAGATTATTGGTGGGTGGCTTCCTGCTGCAACTGGTGCATCAGTGATTAAATCCCCCCCCTCTGAGAAACATCTCTCCAGCTGCAACCTGGAAAGAAACCCTAAGAGTGAAATTACCAGCTACTAAGTTCTACCTTTTCTGACTGAACTTCATGTCTCTTTATTTGTTGTAATTTTACAATATTATAATTGTAAAATTTGTCCAAGTTTGTTTGTTTGTTGATTGGATTTATTTTGTTTGGTCAGCAAGTTGTTTCTCCAGACATTGAAGTTGTTTGAAGTTCTGCTACGCTGCTCTTGGCAGTTGGTGGTTACCATAGCAACCAGCAACTGACGGCTCCGCCCCCTTTTTTCTGTTGCAATCGGTAACTGGTATGTATTAGGATCAGCTCTGTTTGATTCTTGACAAGTATTATATTTTTAGCATATGTTTTTGACACATTTACGAAAGAGGATTAGGGCCACTGGAAAAAAAAGAATTCTGAGATTAAAGTCAGAATTCTGACTAATCGCAGAATTCTAACTTTAATTCTGAGTTTAGTCAGAATTCTGACTAATCTCAGAATTCTGACTTTAATTCTGAGTTTAAAGTCTCAGAATTATGACATTAAAGTCAGAATTTTGACTTTAATGTCAGAATTCTGACTAATCTCAGAATTATGACTTTAATTCTGAGATTAAAGTCAGAATTCTGACTAATCGCAGAATTCTGACTTCAATTCTGAGTTTAGTCAGAATTCTGACTAATCGCAGAATTCTGACTAATTCTGAGTTTAAAGTCTCAGAATTATGAGATTAAAGTCAGAATTTTGACTTTAATCGCAGAATTCTCACTAATCTCAGAATTATGACTTTAATTCTGAGATTAAAGTCAGAATTCTGACTTTAATGACTTTCGTCAGAATTCTGACTTTAATCTCAGAATTCATTTTTTTGGTGGCCCTAATCCTCTTCCGTACAAATTTGATAATATACAAATTCACAAGTAATTTTGCTACGTTTTGTATATATATTAAACTACTTTAGCTACATTTAATTTGACAAATTTTAACTGCTGCTAACTGCTGCTAGCTGCTCACAGGGAGATATTGCCTAGTAGTTTGTTTGGGATTATTTTTATTTTATTTTATTAATGTGCTGAAGTTTCTGATTTGAAATTAACCATCTACTTGATTTCCTGTTTGTTAGAATACATACAGTGAACCTGAATGTGAAGTCAAAGTACTGGACTTGAGACAAACAAAGAAGGGCTACATGTATACAAATCTAACCTTGTATAACACTCACAGTGTTATTAGGCCAGGCTGGTGTCAGTGTTATTACTGCTCTGGGTGTGATACTGCAGGTTTGTCACAGAGATATACGATGCAGCTTAGGTGGAGCAAACAGATATGGGAGCAATTACAAGATAAACATCTTCTCACCTGGAAGCAACTGCGGTGAAACAGATCACTGCTAATCTGAAACCAGCGAGCAAATAAGATGCTGAAACACATTTTACTCCCACCAACATCATCTGACCCGAAGAACCAGAAACACATTAGCCTGTTTGCAGATCGGTATTTAAAATTCTTCGTGAATTTATTTTTTATTCCTTCACCTTTAGCGAACTTTGAGACTTTTTCTTTCTTACGTCTGTTTTAGGATTTTATTTATTTTATTGTTGCCTTTTTTCTTTAGTTCTTTCCATATTTTGACATATTTTGTACAGCACTTTGTCATGACCGCTATTTTAAAGTGCTTTACAAAGTAGCAGTAGTTAGTATAGTTTTTCATACACATGCAGCTCTAGAAAAAATTAAGACACCACTTAAAATGATCAGTTTCTACGATTTTACTTTTTATAGGTATATGTTTGAGTAAAATAAACATTGCTCTTTTATTCTATGAACTACTGACAACATGTCTGAAATTCCAAGAAAAAGTTTAGTATTTATTTACAGAAAATAAGAAATGGTAAAGATAATGGAAAAGCAGTGTTTGTTTTTAGTGTTTGACTATTAAAAATAGACAGTTACAAGCATTTTTATAAATTCAACCCCTTTCACTCATGATCCTAGATAAACCAGGTGCTTTTACAGAATCAATTTGTCTGTAATTTAAATTCAGTATCAAACCTTCTGGTATCCAAATTTCAGATGCAAAAATTGGGTGGTAACAAGTGGTTGGGTCCTCCAAAAATGTGGAGATTTTCTTTACAGTTTGCCACAAAACAACGCAAGTTTTTGTGGCAAACTGTAAAGTAAAGACTTTAGAACTGGGGTGATATTTTCCTAGATTTAGTGAAAAGTTCTGGATCATCTGCATTTGTCAGATTTGTTTTAGGAAGCCCTGTTGCTGTAATCAATGTGACTAAAGATAAATGCATTAATTTTTTTAAAGATTTTTTAAAGGTCTTGTTGGGACTCTACATGTTCTTCAGGTGATAAAAGGCCGACTTTGTAACTGTCTTTATGTGTTTTTTGAAGGTTCACGTCTGAGTCCATCATTACGCCCAGATTTCAGGGTTGATCATTTGTTTCTAGCTATAATAACTGAAACTGTGTTGAAACTAGATTGTTCCTCTTTTGGTAGAAAAAATATTTACCTTGGTTTGTTTCTGTTCAGATGAAGAAAGTTCTGTCACGTCCACAAATTGATTTATTCTGTTCATCTGCTCAGTGTGGGACACTTATCTTACTGCTTATAATAATTTACACAAGTGGGAGCAAGTTGATGTTACAAAACAAACTACATAAGGGAGAAGAGAGACGATGATCTGGTCAGAATAAAAATGAACTTTTTAGGCTGCATGATGTGGTAGAAAAAAAAAAATCATACGACCATCATCCTAAAATTTCATTCCAACATTTTCCAACAGGAACAGAGAGAAGCTTGTCATGGATCAAAGGCTTGGATCAAAGCTCATTAATGTTTTAAATAATGTTGCAGAGCTCAGAAATCGATGTTATCAGACATTCTCCCTTCATTCTGATTATTGGCTGTATTACAGTAAAAAATAGTGGTGAATTCACAAAAAGATGAAATCACCACACTTTCCAGATTTATGTCTTAATTATCGCTGTTATGCTCTTTAATGTAATACTTTGTCAGATTCCAGTAAAATATACATTGTGTAAAAACATTGAATGATCATGAATACCACTTCATCTTCATCACATGTTTGTAGAAGATGAATGAACACACCGAGTGATTGCCGGGGTAATGATATTTCCTGGCACATCCTCACAGGCTTTGCTGGTTGATCTCAACTTGATTGCTGTGTAACCCGACACCTAAGGCCTCAGTGCAGCAGAAATCTCACTGTTATCCTCTTTATTTACATGCACAGCAGCAGCCAGTCTTCATTTCGGTCTCCTCTCTACCTCCTTACCGTTATTGAGCTTTGATAAGTTTTTAGTTCAGAAGCTGATACAAAAAACAAGAGTCAATCTATTCAGGTTGACATGTTCAACTGCTGATTTTAAAGGAGACGTTTGTATTTTGCAGGATTTTGAACTTCCATTTGTGTCTCTACTGCTTCTAAAAACCCACCCAGGTATTTTTTGATAACAAGTTGGTATTTTTTGGTATCTGGAAAATGAGCCGTTTCAAAAACATTCAGAATGTAACCTCACAAATTAGCAGGCACTGCCCGTTACCTAGTAACCACAGGGAAGGCAGCCCGTTACCTAGCAACCAAAGGTAAATTCCGCCCATCACCTAGCAACCGAAGGTGAGTTCCAGCACATTTGGCCAGCTGGTTTAGCCACTGTACAATGGTAGCTGGAAAAGTTTTGTTTTGTTTTCTAGAAACTACCTGCTGCATTCTTGCTGGTTGTGCAGGAGGCTCTACTTATGTTTTTCAAAGATGTACAGTTGTATAATTGCGCATCTGTTTGTAGCCATTTTTACGTGCGAATGTAAATGTCGAGTAGAGGAAATGAACAGCAGCAGTTTATTTGGAGGCAGATCTAAGCAGACTGAAATCTCATTATCTAAGAATGAGTTTGTGTTAAAAATGTAATGAACATGTTTTGTTTTGCCTAAAGACCAATTCTAACATGTCCAATGAAGCATAATAGGTCACATTTAAAGATGCTCTTCAAGCATAACCTTTGTGATGGTGTCATTCAACACAACAGCGATTCCATTCCTGCCGTTCAGGAAAATCTTCCAACACAATCCGAGGAACGGATGGTAACTGGATCCATTTTTGGTATTTTAGTTTTTGAAACAGCGACAATAGCAGCAGGAAATCCCTGGAGAAAAATGTCATGTGCCAATCATCAGTGTGACTGACAAGCAACAACAGAGATGCAAAAAAAGAAAAACACACAAAAACAAATCTCCATGGAAACCGTGCAGATATTACCAGCTAAAACAAAATTAAGCAGAAAAACAAACCCAGAGTTCAGGAAAACTCACCACACTGATCCCCATGTGACCAGCTGTTAAAAACTGAACATGGTGCTGGACTGGCAGCATTCATTGTTCATATTATGTACAAACTGCCATACAATCAGCATTAAGAAATGAAAAAAGAAAGCAATTAAAAAAAGTAAAGAGCACATTCTAAATGCATTGTGAGCTGGAAAGATATAATAAGACAGATCAAAAATAAAATAGTGTCATTTTGTTACTGCACCATTATGTTCCAATCATTTCATTGATCAATCCAATCATTTCATTGATCAATGAAATGATTGGATGTCCCCTTTTATGTCCCCTTTTATAAAAAGAGTTTTTTATTGCTTTTCATGAGTGCAGTTTGAAGATTTTCCTCATTAGGTAAAGATTTTGTTCTTTTTTCATACTTGTCAGCATTTACCTGAAGTATTTATATCAACCAGTCTTTTTCTAAGCATCTATACTCCAAAAAATAATTTAAGTGTGAATAGTTGCTTCATTAGCCAAGCTTTAAGTGTGATTCGAAAGTTATGATGTCACTTTTATTACTTGAAATCATTTGGGGGGTTTTATAGCTGGCATGCCTAGTTTCTTACCAATATAGCTATATGTTACGTTAGCTAGCTTAAAAAAAAGCTAGCTAACTTTTTAAGCTAGATATTGAGCTTAAAAAGCTAGCTATGAAATTTAGTTAAAAAATGGTTGGTTTTAGTGGTTTTATTTTACTATAATGTATATAATAATTAATGTATATAATAATTGCAATATCTATCTATCTATCTATCTATCTATCTATCTATCTATCTATCTATCTATCTATCTATCTATCTATCTATCTATCT
>CAEGAF010047200.1:0-16450 GCA_903067075.1 Micropoecilia bifurca
TGAAGCTGCTGCCCCCGCGACCCGACTCCGGATAAGCGGAAGAAAATGGATGGATGGATGGATGGATGGATGGATAGTTCTACTCTGACTTGAGTAAATCTTTTGGGTTCGCTGCCCACCTCTGGTTGTTACAGAAAAACAAATTGCATTTAAACAAAATCCATCCATTTTCCTCCGCTTATCCGGGCCCAGACACCCTGCGGAGGAAACCCATTTTGGCCGCTTGTATCCGTGATCTCGTTCTTTCGCTGCCCCAATCCGCCTGTCGATCTCCCGCTCCCTTCTTCCCTCATTCGTGAACAAGATCCCCAGATACTTAAACTCCTCCACTTGAGGCAGGACGACCCCCCTGACCCGGAGAAAGAACTCTACCCTTTTCCGGCTCAAGACCAAGGCCTCGGATTTGGAGGCACTGAGCCTCATCCCGACCGCTTCACATTCGGCCGCAAACCGCTCCAGCTAGAGCTGCAGATCACGGCTTTTAAACATTTAAACAATAACACTTCAAAATTCATACACATCTGAACAAATCTGTACAGTACGATCTGTGTATACATCCATGTTGTGTGTCTGTATTTGTGCTGTCGGTGTGTGTGGCGTCGCTGCTTCTGGGTCAGAACATGACAGAGTTTCAGGGACCCGATTACCAGCAGAAACAGATTTTCTTTAAACAAAATATAAATGTCTAAAAGATGAAATGCCTCCAAAGGAATTATAACACTTTCAATATGTGTATGAAAATAATATTGACATGAGTTTTCTGAAGCAGAATTTTCTAAGCTTTCATTCACAGCAGGAAGATTTCCTAGATGTTATTAATTCAGTCCCAAATTTGTTTTCTGTATAGAGACGATGAATGCTAATCATGGCTAATATCCATGTATGTATTCATATTTTGCTCCTTTTCAAGGCTGTTTGGCAACAACACACTCCAAAGTGATTCATAAGTTGGATGTGCCATCGTTTGATTGGCCAGTTGCTCCATTTCCCAGACTCAAGTATCCGCTGGAGGAGTTCAGTCGAGAGAACGCTCAGGAAGAGGCCCGCTGTCTGGAGGAGGTGGGCTGACTGTGTGTGTGTGTGTGTGTGTGTGTGTGTGTGTGTGTGTGTGTGTGTGTGTGTGTGTGTGTGTGTGTGTGTGTGTGTTTGTGTGTTTGTGTGTTTGTGTGTGCGCGCGCGCACACACCATGTATAGCACAGGCGGAAGTCCCATCTCTTATTCATGATAACTGGTAATAATGTGCAATGACTGTTGAAGGAAAAAATAACAAGACCATTTTCATATAAACTTCATTTTGGTGTGAAGCCTTTTTATTATTTAACCTCCATAAAATTTATTTTCCAAAATACTGTCGGTAAAAATGTAAAAAAAAAAAAATAGTAGGTGACTATTAATATCCAGGTGAAGGTTTAGCTCCTCTAGTAAAGAAGCAATTGTGTGTGTGTGTGTGTGTGTGTGTGTGTTTCTCTCTAGGTGGAGGACTTGATTGTAAAGTGGAGGCAGAAAGGGAAACCTGTTGCAGGAATCATTATTGAACCGATTCAGGCTGAAGGTGGAGATAACCATGCCTCCCCAGACTTCTTCAGAAACCTCCGCAACATTTCACGCAAGGTCAGCCGTCCAGCTGAGGCCTCACAGCCTCAGTTCTGCCTGAATGGGAGGGAGGGAAGAACGGAGCAATAAATCAGACCTATAGTTCTCTTAATGGGACACTCAGAGAAGCTTTATATGAAATCAGTCAAACGCTGATGATGGTGAGCTACTGGATGGTAGCCACAGCTTCCCTGGAGCAGGCTGACAACAATAACCTTATTCCAAAATGGATTAAAATCTTTTTTTTTTTTCTTTACTTAAAAAACTAATTCAACACATATTTTATGCTTTTTTTCTTTTACATTTTTCCAAATATTTAGTAAATGAAAGCCAAGAAGTACCTGGGCTTCACCATGAAGCTCGGCTTCATTCAGTCACTGTCTCACATCTCAGCATTCCAATGTTTTGTTCCTCAGCATGGCTGTGCTTTTCACGTGGATGAGGTCCAGACCGGCGGCGGATGCACGGGGAAGTTCTGGGCCCATGAGCACTGGGGCATGGACGACCCGGCAGAGATCGTCTCCTTCAGCAAGAAGCTGCTGACCGGAGGTTACTACCAGAAGGACGAGCTGCAGGCCGATAAGGTGGGTCAGCGGCTGAACAGTGGACTTTTAAGTCAGCTGGTGATTTCAGGTCCATCTTGAGAACATCAACCACCCACTGTATTATGCACAATATTTAAAATTATTTCACATAAAATGGATATGTAAAATAAATGTGTTTAATAAATTCAAACCATACAATGTATATATATTATTTTATGTAGATCTGACAATGCAGTAAGTAAATAGAATATTTATGTGAAATTTAGCAATTAAAATGGGAAGTTACATATTTAATTAAAAATACCAAATCATTTCATTGCTCTATTAAAGCTGTCGTTGTGCTGCAGCTACAGGAAGTTCATCAAAATAAGAAACTATGTGCAATTATAAAATAATGCATATACATTTTAGGAAAAGAAATGTAGATGTATTTTATAGATAACATATTCATTTGATGTAGTTAATACATACTTGCGTGTATGTTTGTTTTTTTATTTCCCAAAAATGTATATTTTATTTTTTAAATGATGGCATTTTTGGACCTGCAAGCAAAAACACAAACGTCTAAATAATCTCATGTATGTTAATGCAGCTTCTAAAGAATCACACTTTATGACACCATGTATGGAAAATAAGTGAGTTTATATGAAGAAGCTAGCTTTCTAAAATAATGAATGATAAAATCACAGTTGGACATTTTAAGTGATCAGAACTGTTTCCTCTGTGTGTTGATGGGGAAAATGTTCTGATGTTTGTAACTGATCAAATTAATATCACAACATGGTTCTGTCACTGTTCAGCACCTCTGAACAACACATGAAGGCTTCCAGGATTTGATTTCCAGCTATTACAACCAGAACCAATCTAGTTCTTCCACCTCCACCACCCAGTAGCTCCTCCCATCATTCCTTCCTGTGCAGCAGCATCACTGGGTCAGAATGTTGAGCAGAAGTTTGGTTTACACTTTACAAACCTACTACAGCTTGCAGAGAATAATCCGGGTTTGTTGCTATTTGCCAGATTAGATCAGATCAGATGCCAGGATAAAAAGGCTCGAATTAATAATCTTATCCTTGTGGTGTTTGTTTTTCAGCCGTACCGGATTTTTAACACCTGGATGGGAGACCCGTCCAAGAACTTGTTCCTGGTTGAGGTTCTTAATGTAATCCGCAGAGAGAACCTCCTGGAGGAAGTGACCCGCTCTGGGAAGGCTCTGCTGAATGGCCTCTATGAGCTGCAGGTACTGCTGACCGCCGCTCACGGCAACGCTGCCAACCTCTGGAACGTCACTTTGTTTCAGTCATTTCATGTTGTTAATGCTTTAGTATTACTTACACTTTAAGTGCAATAGATAGAAGAACAAACATGCCTTGATATGAATGGTTGCCATTCATAGTTTTTTTTTTATTTTTCCACACGTTCCACATTAAAGCCAGACATTTCAGTGTATTTTATTGGGAATATTTAATAAAGAGCCAGCACAAAATAGGCAGAGCTGCAGTAAAATGATCCAGAGTTTTAAATTTTCTCACAAATAAAAGTCTGAAAAGTGTGGCATTCATTTCTTGAACCACATTTTGCTCCGGTTACATCTGCAGATCTTTTGGGATCTCTCACTATAAGCTCAGAATCTTGAAAAAAAAAAAAAAAAAGAAATACTAAAAATTGAAATGTATGTAGATACTTTAAGGTATTGTAAGTGTTTTGTATTTTAAAATTCAGAAAAATCTTCAAAGTGAATGATTTGAAGTATTAAAACATCCTAAGGAGCTGCAGTAGTTCAGATGGTTGTTGTTTTTCTAATGTGAATGTTTGTGACCCTCCACCCCTCCAGGCTCAGTACCCCGGCCTGCTGAGCCGAGCTCGAGGACTCGGGACGTTCTGTGCCATTGATGTGCGGGACGCTGCCACGCGAGACAGACTGCTGCTGCAGGCCAGAGACAAAGGTACATTTTTCTTGAAATGGTTCCATAATGTTGTGAAAATGTATTTCTGGATTTAGTAGCAGATTTTGGTTGTGTCACTTCCTCTGTGATAGTGCTAAGCTTGTTTTGGTGTCATTTATAGGCTTAGATGATAAAGGTTTGATAAAACAAGACTTGATGTCAGTTGAACAATTCATTCACTTACCCAAACAGCCACATCAGGCCAGTACCACCATGCTGATCCCACAGGGCTCAGTTTGGGTCGGTCCGTCTTCTCCTCCAGAGGTTGGCTGATAAACCTGCATGTGTTTAACTTCTTGGAGGACAATTTGGGTCTAAAACGTGGTGTTATATGATGCTAATACAGAATCTTCTTTCTTCATCCCACTGCCTCCACTAAAAGTAGCTTGAAAAAAAAGTTTTTTTTCACGGGCACAACCCAAAAATTTAACTTTCCTACTAAACCAAATTCACATGCAAAGTTTAAAATAAAAAGTCAGAAAAAGTAAAGAATTTCAAACTGAAGCGTGTTTTTTATGTATGTTGAAGCTGTGTAAAGGACAGGAGGCCACAGTAACAGGAACGGTGTTTGTCGCCAACAGGCATGCTCCTGGGAGGATGTGGGGACCAGTCCATCCGTTTCCGTCCTGCTCTCGTCTTTAAGGAGTACCACGTCCACATCTTCCTCAACATCTTTAACGACGTTCTGGCTCAGAACAAATAAAGGCCACGCCTGAAGGAACCGAAGGACAGAAGGACATAGGACAGATTTAGGGAATCTGGCTGTTGTGATAAGCACAGAGAACATGTTTCCTACAAATTTTCTCTTTAAACATCCTGAACCAGTTGAGTTCATAACATTTAAAACTGCAATTTTCCTTAGATATTACAGATAACTACATTCTTTTACTCGTGGAGCCATGTAGACAGAGCCAGTAAGCCAGAGTTTGGACCAGAGGATCCATTTTCAGAATGAAGACGCTAAAATAAATCAGCTCAGATATTCTTTATGTCCTTCAGCTGGGTTCATGTTGGTCCACAGAGACTGATCAGGCTGTAAGCAGACTGGATGAAGTCACAGCAGACCCCCAGCTGTTCCCCAGAAATACAAAGTAACCCACTCTGCTCATCAGGCCCCTCAGCCAGGCGGTGGTGGTGAAGCACATGAACACGTTTTCCATCACGCGGCTCTTTCACATCCTTTTAGCATCCAGCTCTAACAGCTCACAAACAAATTTGTCTCCCATTCACCGTTTACTCCATGACCACTCTGTGTCGTCGGTTTTTGGGTTCTGGATCTGATCTTCACCTGGTCTAGAGAGCAGTGTCCGTTTTACAGGAAGACGCTGCAGAATGTCTGCAAATATTGAATAAAGATGTTTGCGATGCTGTAACAGACTTCAAGCCCTAGATGATAATGTAGATGCATGATAATAAGGCTGTCCCCATCCTAAGCATGAAGAACCAAAGTATTAGTGTGCTAGAAGAAAGGCTGAATAAGATCCTGAATGCAGAACTCAGACGGTGAAAAGCAAACCAGCAGCCTGCATGTGGTTTAACGCTTTCCTGTCTGGGAATGACTCTGTTCAGCCTTGTAGACAAACATGAATCCTGAAACACTACGACAGTGTCTTAGGCTGCGTCGATATGCCCGTATTATTTAATTTATGTGTCCCTTGACCTCTTTTTCCATTTAATATTTCTTACATCAAACTGTAAGGGTAAAACTGACTTCACATTTCATCAAGATGTCACAGATATTCCAATGATCCAACAGATTCAAACTTTTCTAAGCACATTAAAAGGCAGAGTTGACTTGTTTAAAGATTCTTTACTTTTTTTGTTTTGTTTTGATTACAATGGTTAATGGTGCAAGTTCAGAAAAGAAAAGCTTCTTACTGTGGCTTATCTGCGCATAACCTACATGTGTCCAGAGAAATGCATGCTGGGTAATTCTTATATCAGCAGAAAAAGGTAAACATGTTCAGGTGTGATATCTGTAGCTTACATGATGGACAATCTCCCCAAACAGCACCAGCCATGCAGTGACCACTCCACTGCAGACGTTTGTTTTTCCTCAAGTGGCCACAAGAGGCATACTAGAGCAAGTTTCCCCCACTCAAACGTCCTTATTACAGAGTTGAGAGGAAGTGTAGAGTTTCTCCTGAGGCAGATGGACACTGGGCTCAGAGACAGCACAGCTCTGCTCCCTGCTGAGCTAAAGCTGAGAATTTGGAGCAGAACCGTTTCACAGCCGAACTGATGTTCTGTTGTGTCCCTGAATGTTTAATGAAGCGCGTGTTAGGAATGTGAACGGCTTCATTTAAAGTGTAGCTACAGTTAATTTTGTTACTACAGTTAAATTAGTATAATATCCAGTTACATACATGAGTACATGTTTATTGGTTTTATAACAGTCATCCATAAACTATATGCCAGTTAATGTAATGTCTTATATTTATTCCACAGGGCGAGTTTGGGTCAGGTTTTGCTAAGTGAGCAGGCTGATGTGCAGCATGGTGTTGGTGATGACAACAGTACCTGTCTGTTTGTTGTCAGTCAGTATTACACAGAGTCCCTGTGATGACGTCCTTTTAAACAACAAGTCTTAACTACTTGCACTGGTGATCTGAGATTTTGATGTAATTATTTTAGCTGGTTCTAATAACTGTTGTCTATAAAACATTCTGTCCTTGTGTTGTGGCAAATAAATGCAATTTTAATTAACACCGTGTTTCTTGATTATTATCAATGAAGTTACTTTAGGAAAGCATTTATCATCTCTATTGTACATTAAGCATTTATCTCAGTTTTTAAAATTGTGGTATTATTCTAATGAAAACTCCTGAATTTTGCTCCAAGAAAAAGAATATTACATGATAAGGGTTTTGAATAGAGAAATGTGTAACTTCCAAGAATGGAAAGAACAAAATAATTTTAGTAACGGACAATAAAGAGTAGAAACAAACAGAATCACTCACTAATTTCTGCAGTCAGTAATCATTTGTGTCTGATAAACTACCTCGCAGTTTACAGTCATATTAGTTAACAATTAAACTTGTCACAATTTTCCTAGTATGCATAGTTCTAAAGATGTTGGTAACAACTCAAGTAATCCATACAAAAAGCAACCAAAATAAGTTCAGAACTTGAATATGTGTAATAATGGGGGAAAAGGTGCTGAACTCTCAGAAAGGGAGGTGGAGAAAGACCTGGAAAGCCAAGACATCAGCTGAAATCTATCTGATTAGAAAGCCAGCCTGCATGGAGATAAAAAGAAAGTAATCTCCATGGCAACCATCCAGCTGTGCAAAACACCTGGATGGACCAAGCCCCGCCTTCGAGGCGCATCTCCTCCTCAAAGCTGCAGTTTCCAAACCTCAGAGCTTCGACCCATAGAGCAGCTCAGCTCCTCAGACTAGCAGTTAGCAAACACCTGGCGGCTCATTATAGGAGCTACTTCTCAGTGCAGGGCTGTAAAAACGTTGTTCAAGGGTTAATACAGGAGTGATGTGATGACTTCTTAAAGGTGGAGTTTCAAAAAGACCCGGAGTTTTTAAAATGACAGAGGAACAATTACAAGGAGTTAAATTAATCAGTAACATTTCATTTAAGTCATTTTTTAAATAAATAGTGTTAAAAAAACCCTGAAGTTAACGTAGCTGCAGACCATACTGCCTCTTTAAAATAAAAAGTGTTCCTGGTCCTGTTAAGCCCCGCCTTCCGGGACAGCGCCTGTACTTGCACAAATTGGGAAAAGTTACTCTGACGTTGGGCGCGTGACAACGTGGCGGTATCCAGCCAATAAGAATTTGTCATACAATACTTTCCCGCTAGGTGCCACTTTCTATTGGCTGGGTTTTTTCAAGACGTCGGTAATTGGTTAGCCACAGAAGAAGTCCCGCCCCTTTTTCTTTGTTATTTAAAGAAGCAAAATGCCAACGCGGACCTGTGTTCTGAGCTGTGCTGCGGGAGGAGGACCGTCCTGCTGCCAGGGAGCTGGTGAGCTTTTAAACTTTGTTGTAGCTACTCCAGCTTACCGTTAACTTACTGTTAACTTACTGTTAACTTACCGTTAACTTACTGTTAACTTACCGTTAACTTACTGTTAACTTACTGTTAACTTACTGTTAACTTACCGTTAACTTACTGTTAACTTACCGTTAACTTACTGTTAACTTACTGTTAACTTACTGTTAACTTACCGTTAACTTACTGTTAACTTACCGTTAACTTACTGTTAACTTACTGTTAACTTACTGTTAACTTACTGTTAACTTACTGTTAACTTACCGTTAACTTACCGTTAACTTACTGTTAACTTACTGTTAACTTACCGTTAACTTACCGTTAACTTACTGTTAACTTACCGTTAACTTACCGTTAACTTACCGTTAACTTACCGTTAACTTACCGTTAACTTACTGTTAACTTACCGTTAACTTACTGTTAACTTACCGTTAACTTACTGTTAACTTACTGTTAACTTACCGTTAACTTACTGTTAACTTACTGTTAACTTACCGTTAACTTACCGTTAACTTACCGTTAACTTACCGTTAACTTACTGTTAACTTACTGTTAACTTACTGTTAACTTACTGTTAACTTACCGTTAACTTACCGTTAACTTACCGTTAACTTACCGTTAACTTACCGTTAACTTACCTCCACATCTAGTCAAAGATGTGGTTCCATTAGTAACTCCACACACAGTGCGCGCAGGAAGCAAGAATGTTTTCAATGATGATCATTTGAGGCTTTAAGGAAAGTGAGTTCCTGCTGTCAGTGTGTGCTGAACCTTCACCTGCCAGGAGCCAACAAGGGTTTTAAAAGATATTTTCTGTTTGTCTACTGGGAACTTTCTCTGTGTTCATGTTTATAGCCTTAGTTGGTCAAATGCATTGATTAACTGATCAGCAGGTCTGAACATCTTTATACAAACTGGACTTCTGGTAGTTTGCCTGTCAGAAAGATGCAGATGTTCAGTGATAATCATGAGAAGCAGTTCCAAGACCTGGTGGCAAAGATCAACTACGCCTGGAAATGTCCAGAATAGTTGCTGGTTTTTTTGCTTTTGTTTTTTTTTAAGGTTGTTCAACCTGATCTAACTTTGTTTGTCGGCCTCAGTGTTGATGCTGATGCCTGTGGTGTTCAAATCAGAAGAATGGACAAATATGTCATGTTTGGAAGGATTGTCAGGAAAGAGCTTCATCTAAACATAATAATGTGAGAATAAAGTGACCTTGGGATAAGAAAGAAGTTCAGGCCAAAATTGACAGATTTAGTGAAAACCAAACTGAGCATGTCAACAAAATGGTCCTTTATGTCATGGTGGTAAAACAGAGGCTCATGGGCTCTTTCAGGCGTTGGCCATGAAAACCATGAAGATTTTTCAGTATTTCCACAAACATATTAATGAAATGTAGAAGAGAAAAATATATTGCTACTTTTCTTCAATTTGTACAGTTTTGTATAGATCCAGGATTATACATGTGGCAGTAGTAGTTATTTTAGTGGCTTCGTCTAAAGAGAAGCACTGCTAAGCTCTGATTTAGTTTTTATTGTCTAGAAGTTGAAAGTCTTATAAGTGAACTATCCATCCATTTTCTGTACACCCTTGTCCCTTGTGGGTCAGGAGAGGTTCTGGTGTCCATCTCCAGCGAACATTTTGGGCGAGAGGCGGGGTCACCCTGGACAGGTCACCAGTCTGACGCAGGGCAACACACACACACACACACACACACACACACAAACACACACACACACACCTAGGGAGAATTTAGAGAGACCGATTAACCTGACAGTCATGTTTCTGGACTGTGGGAGGAAGCCGGAGAACCCGGAGAAAACCCACCATGCACAGGGAGAACATGGAGACTCCATGCAGAAAGACCTCGGGCCGGGAATCGAACCCAGGACCTTATTGACTTTAACTGAGCTGTAAACAGAAGCGTGTGTGAAAACTTCCAGAAAATGAAATGATGTAGAGAAACAGACGTTCTCTCATTGATGAGGCCCAAAAGGAAAACATGAGTCAAATGAAAGCTTCAGGTTGGTTCTAGGGCTTCCTGGATTGGTGTGGAGTTGAATATTTGGCCTTATTTTTCTTAAATAAAATGCTGTCAAAAGTTGCTTGTTGTCTTGGCTTGTGTTGGGATTATATTTCGACCTGGTATGTTCCAGATGCCTGACACAAAACACGGTGTAGACGATGTAGACTGAGTCAACCTGGAGATGGAGGAATATTCAGCCATGTGTCATGTCCTTTTCAGAATTTGTTTTGCCATATTTCTTTATTTTTCTCTCTCTTTCTACCTCAGTCATCAGAAGTCGGCCATGATGCTGCTGAGTTCACTGCCCTACCTGTACTTGCTGGCTGCCGCTGCTCTTGCGGTTCCTGCTCAGGAGAAGCGGGTCCATCACCAGGCCGGTCTGAGTGACCACGTCCACGACGACAGTCAGAACTACCAGTACGACCATGAGGCCTTCCTGGGCAAAGAGGAAGCCAAAACATTCGACCAGCTGACCCCCGAGGAGAGCAAAGACCGACTGGCGTAGGTTCTGACAGTCCTGGTTCTGTAGAAAAACAATTATTTCTGTATTAATTTAGTTGTGACTGGTGTTTAGCTTTCTTTTATCATTTGGTGACAAATCAAAACGTAAGGTTACTATGAATATGGTTGATCGTTGCCTTGGTCTGACGGTTCACAGCATCACTGGACATAAAACACTCGGGTCATTCTACTGACCTTTTCATTTCTAATGGAAAGTAATTATTATAAGTTTATGATCTTGAATGGAAATTCCAGGACAAATAAAGTGCTGACATAGTGAGGTAAGTTGTAGTGGTCCAGTTCCTCATAGCTCCAAATTTAGCTTCATTATTTTGATGGTTTTCTTCTTTTCTTAATGAGAATTCTACAGAAAATAACCAACCCCAGAAACATGATCAAATTATGTGGCTGTATTTTAATCTTAAGTTTCTCTTAATATTTTCCAAATTCCTTTTCTACCTATGTTGGATGACAATGTTTTATATTTACTCTGATGCTATTTTTGAGCAGGTAAATAAATATCCTTGTATAGTGTTTTATCAAGTCCAAACTCCAAAGTTCTTCACTCTCCAGTCACTCAGTCAGACTCAGCAGCCACAGCTGCCATACATCGGTACCACCAAGGTTAGTCTTGTCCAATCTGGACAGAGGCAGACGGAGAGGGAATCCAACTGGCAACTCCTCAATTTAGGGACAAACTTCCACCTGCTGTTGCCACAATCATCCAAATGACATGGATTCATTTTTTAAAAAGTTGAATGAGATTACTATTCAAGTTTTTAATCACTCCAACTCCATAAGCTCCATATTTAGACAATCACAGCAACATCATCTACAGACTAAAATATTATTTTGGCTCAGTCTAATGTCAAGAATACCTTCTGTGAAATTGAGCTGTGTAAGAAATGACCTCAATGAAATATTTTAGACTTTCAGAAATAATCATGCTTGTCAACAGACTGTGTGTTTCTGTTTTCAGTGACCAACTGTGAGTCTCGTCTCCTCTGACTTTGTCTCTACAGGAAGATTGTGGACCGGATCGACACGGACAAGGACGGCTACGTCACCCACTCAGAGCTGCACCAGTGGATCAAGCACAGGCAGAGGAGGTACATCGAGGAGAACGTCAACAAGCACTGGAAGGACTACGACCAGAACCGGGACGATAAGATCGCCTGGGAGGAGTACAAGAACACCACCTACGGCTACTACCTGGGTAACACGGGCTTCCTGTCCAACTTCCTACTTCACTCAGTCTCAGCTAACAATGAGCAATAATCAGCGTTGGTAGTCACTTGCTGAACTGTGACTGAACAGAGTTTGTAGAATCAGTTGAGGCCACTTTCTGTCCAGGTGAGGAGTTCAGTGACATTGAGGACAAAGACACCTATAAGTCCATGCTGGTCCGGGACGAGAGACGCTTCAAGTCTGCCGACAAAGACCATGACGGCATCGCCACGCGCGAGGAGTTTACTGCCTTCCTGCATCCTGAGGAGTTCGACTACATGAAGGACGTAGTGGTGCAGGTAGAGTTCAGGCCTGACACCATCGAGGCGTCTGTCTCTGAAGAGTAACACCTGGTTTTGCCCAGTAGAAGTTAAGAAAATTCAACTGATTTGCTTGTGACTGTGGAGCCAGAAACATGAGCAGACCTGAAGCGACCAGTGAACCTCAGGCTGTGATGTAACGAGTGACAAAATAGTTCAGTCGGTTTTATTCAGTTGGTCATGTTGTGACTGGTGTATGCAGTAATACATGCTGTGACGTTTTGGCCTCATCAGTTGCAAAAATGACTGCAAACATTCAAGAACATTTTTTTTTATCAGTGTCAAAATAATGGGGGCCGTTACTTTTGAGCTTTACATTGTTATAATGTTATTCCCTCATCAAAAACATACCCTAAGTGTTGCTTTAATTATTTCATGCCTGCTTGAGAAATCATTTTTGATCTCCATGGCAACCATTCAGCTGTGCAAAATGTTAGGGGGGACCTAGCACCTTTTAGGATGAAGCTTCTCCTCAGAGCAGCTTTTCCCCCGCAACTCCCCACTGAGCTCCTATAGACTAGCCAGCAGCAATTAGCAAACACCTGGTGGAACTGAGTATCTGCACAGTTCATTATGCGACGTACTTCTGAGTGCACTGCTTCTAAGAACAATGTTAAAGGCTTGAAAAAGAAATATTGTTGTGGCCAAAGGGAAATGTCAGAGCAAGAGTTATTAAAGAGACGGAAGCCTAAATTCAAGGCATTAAATTGCCTAAAAGTCATATTTCTGTTAGGTCATATTTGACATACACAGCATTTTCATAACAACTGAAGGTAACATTGTAACATTGATTGTGCTATAAAATGGCACTATGTGCCTGGAAAACACACAATACTGACCCTTTAAATCAAACTCAGTAAATCACTTTGTTCTCCTACAGGAAACTATGGAGGACATCGATAAGGACGGTGACGGAAAGATCAACCTCCACGAGTATATTGGTAGGTCAGCTCTGTTTCCAGTCTGACCAGTGACCTCTGCTCTGGAACCAGCCAGTGTTCATCATGTCTGCCCTCACCAGGTGACATGTACACACCGGAGGACAGCGAGTCGGAGCCTGACTGGGTCCAGACTGAGAGGAAACACTTTGTAGAGTTCAGAGACGTCAACAAGGTGAGAGCTGCTCACACCTGTAACATTTTATCATGTCTTAAAACATTACTGTATTTTCTCAGGATTTGATGCGACAGGCCAACACAGTCATGTATGATTATAACGTGGAAGAACAATTGGAAATTTCCAGGGAAATGTTAAGTTGTTATTTAGCAGTTTTGGGTCAAAACTTTGAGTAGGCCATTCTAACACATGGATTTACTTTGATCTCAACCACTGTGGCATCACCAGGATGATGCTGTGTCCAAACTATCACCAAACTATGGCGAAATGCCTTGATGGACAGAGTGCTGCCTTCAAGGCACAGCTAAGCAAACTTCCAAACTTCCTCTTCACATAGTGGCTCTCACCCACCACTCTCCTATTCGGCTCCTTCAGACTAGCCAGTAGCAATTAGCAAACACCTCCTGAAACTGTGGATGAGTTCAGCACCAGTCGATGCTTGTTTTTGTCCCAGTTGGTTCTGGTGACTCGTTGCTACCCGTCTTCTGTCTGCTGCTCATTCTGGTCCAGTTCTGTCCAGCCAGATAAAATAAGGTTGTCTTCATTCTTGCTGCAGGACGGCTACCTGGATGCTAACGAAGTGGCCGAATGGGTTCTACCAGGAGAGGTGGACCATGCTGACAATGAGGCCAAGCATCTGATCTATGAGACCGACACAAACAAGGTAGATGCATGGTTGCTAAGAAGCAGAACATTCATCGCTCTTAAAATGTTCCACTGCACAGTTCAATTTTGTATCAACCCAAACAGACCAAGGAATCAAATGATCCCTTTAAAACGTTGTTCTACTGTTTGATCTGTCTGACTGTGATCACATGACACCAGATCCATATTTCTACGACATGAATGAATTACATGACTTGATAAAATCAAAGAGTTTTTACCTTTTCACCACAGACCATGCAGCATAACTGTTAGGTTAATGTTGTTGAAATGACTGATTTTATCCTCTAGTTGAATCATGGAGTCAACATGTTGCAGGTTTTTTACTAGTATCACGTTAGAAAGATGGTAAATCAGCTGTTGAATCACACGGCTATTTCTGCAAGATGCTAACTTTACAAAACCAAAGTTATGTGGTAACATTATTAAAACTGAATCATTTTGTCTGACTATGTTTAGTTTCTTTGTTTTAAGCCAGAACCATCTAAGATCAACTTAATCAGAAAGTTTAATTTCCTACAGTTGTAGAAATAATTTTAATAATCTGTTACTCAGAAAATAATGTCAAAACTATGTTATTCTGTTGCAGTTACTTTTTTTATTATAATTTTGTAAAGAAATCAAGTGGGTTTAATTTAGTTGTAAATTATTTTCCTCTGATTTCTCATTTATTTGTTTTGTTTTTAGTTAATATTTACTTTAAAACTCATCATCTGCTCAGATTGTTTAGTTTGGTTTCTCTTGCTGTTTCATCTAAAAAGCTAAACATCTATTTTAAAAATGTTCAGTTTCTAGATCTCATTACTGTAATTAAGTTGCATGTTGAATTAAGTGACAGGTTAAAACGCAATGTTTTGTTTGGGACTTTGACTTGACTCAGAACCTGAGTCCAGACATTAGACTGACTCTGTTCTGCCTCTGCTGGCAGCACAGCGATGTATAATTGCTTAATTCATTATTAATCATCTTCTCTCTCTCTCTCTCTCTCTCTCTCTCTCTGTTCTTCATCCCTCCTTTCTCCTGCTTCCTTTAATCATCTCCCAATCAACCCTTGTTGGATGAAATGCTGTAATCACTCAACAGGACGAGAAAATCACCAAGAAGGAAATTCTGGCCAATTGGAACATGTTTGTGGGCAGCCAGGCGACCAATTATGGTGAAGATTTAACAAAGAAACACGACGAACTTTGATGAAGTATCCTTGGGAAGTTTGGGGTTGGGGTGGCATAGGGTGGGTTCGACTGGGTTCACTTAAGTCTCTAAAGTTTTGACTCTTCATTATGTGACAGTCTTGGTTAATCATGCCCCTTTATTCATGTATGGAAGGTTTACAACTAGAGATGCACTGAGAAATCAGCAGAGATGAGCAGTAACCTGCCGGTCACACTCAGAAATCTCTCTCTCTCTCTCTGTCTCTCTCTCTCTCTCTGATCAGAGATTGAACCATGCTAAGCACTAGCAGGTCTCTTTGATGCTCTTTGTTTTGGATGTAGTTACAGAGAGAAGATTCAAATTATTGCCAACTTTAAGAAGAAGCTGGCACTTTGAGCAGATAACAGGAAGGTTGCACCAATAAAGTGGTGCGTCTGCTCATGTTGCAGAACATGCTGGCTTTGGAAATCTCAGTGATCTGCATTCTCTAAAGAAAAGACACAGATGGCTGTTTTATTGATAGTTTTTGGTATGAGATGCAAAAACAATAATGTGAATTCTGTCTTAAAACCCTGTTTTTTAGGAACTGTTCTCTCAGTGTGACTTTGCATGTTTTTAAGAACCGCTCCTGGCAGGAAAGCTAGAAAAACATGATCTCTATTCTGTTTCTTGTAGGGAAACCCAAAATTATTAATACCCTCATCAGAACTTTGAGGTTATTTTTTCCTGAAATGAGTTGAGCAGCTGTCTGTAGATGAGCTCATACTCAGCATAAGGAAAAGCTGAACAGTCAACTGTTTGATGCTACGTGTTCATCCAGGAGGAGTGGATGCTGCTGGTCAATCAGCTGGTTTCCTGTTAAAATAACAAACTGAACATGGCTGCATTGTTTGACCAGAATCAGATCAGAATGTCTACTTGATTTGCAAAAAAAAGTAAATTCAGCCCAATCACACACAGACTCAAACTACTTGAGGTGATATATTGTGAATTGGTGCCATCGAGTTGAAAGTTGTTCCAGTTTGAGAAAACTGGAACAACTTTCATTTGACATTTGAAAACTTTTATCCTTCTCAAAAACTGGGGGAAAAAATCATTTACATTACAGCAGTCAGACCTCCATCCATTTTCTTTGCACCCTTTGTCCCTTGGAGGGGTCGGGAGGGTTGCTGGTTCCTCTCCAGCTGGCGTTCCGGGCGAGAGGCGGGGTTCGCCCTGGACAGGTCGCCAGTCTGTCGCAGGGCAACACAGAGACATACAGGACAAACAACCATGCACACCTAGGGACAATTTGGAGAGACCAATTAACCTGACAGTCATGTTTTTGGACTGTGGGAGGAAACCGGAGAACC
>CAEGAF010047204.1:0-13122 GCA_903067075.1 Micropoecilia bifurca
GTAACATTTCAGTCAGTGACTTGGACTTTTACCAAAGTCATATTTTGGAGAGGAACCTAAACTTTTACTTGACTCTGAGATGTCAGTACTTTATATAACACTGGTTGGATAACCTACATCCCTGTAGGTTGTAGCCAGAGGATAAACGAGTGCAGCCTGTTGGATGTGACCCGTCACCAGAAAGCAAGGTGACAAAAGCACAAAGAAGAATCTGTTTTTTCATTGGTAGTCCGGTAGATGTGGTTTGATTGGGGACCAAAATTGCAACATTTGCTACATTTTCAGCTGCTGTAATTCACTTTCACACTGCACTGTCTCAAACGATCAAAACCAATTGAAAAACCTGTTCCCCTCCCTACCTGTGGTGGCGCTGCACCAAGAACTACTGAAGGGAACAACATTAAAACTTGTGAAGAAAACACTGAGCGCAACTTCCTTCTTCATAAATGTAAACAAAAATGGTGTGGTGTCAGATTTCAGTGGTTGTAGGCTTTGGAAAAAGACCATGAGCCATTTCTCCCGCTAGCGTTAGATTCAGGCATTTGTTTTGTTTGGATTTTCCCAGAATGCCCTGCACAGCCATCAACATATTCACATTAGAGTTTACTTTAGTTCAACCGAAATTTGGCGGACTAGAGTTCTCTTTTTTTGGTCCACATCAGAGATTGATTACACATTCACATCTCCCTAAAGGAGTCAGACTTTCTAGACAAACAAACTATTAAAGCAAACTAAACAGGGTTGGTGTGAAAGTAGCTTAAAATACAGAAGACAAAATAATGGCTATGGAAAACCAAAAAGTCAGTCAACATCTCAGACGTTGACTGGACTTTTTCTAATTTTTTCTTTGTTAAAGTCCACAAGCCATCACCATTACTTCGCCTTAGTCGGCCATGTTTGCTTCTCTGAAATCACATTTGGTTTTGCAAGATTTCCAATTTAGCGAACATGAACTGAATGAAATAAGTTGGATATAACTGGAATGTTTTATCGTCTTAGGTTTTGAAAGGTGGACGACAGTTTTAAAATTAAATTGCTAAAGCTAATTCCATTTGGATGACTGGAAGAACAGCTCAAAGAATTTCAAATGATTGAGGATGTCCATCCCGAAAGCTCAATATTCCCTTATTCTAAAACCAGATCATGTTAGATTATTGGTTCAAAAGCAACACAGAAACCAGGAGGACTCAATCCCACCACCAGCTGCTCAAACGCCACTTTATTTTGGAAATATTTTTTTAGAACTCACTTCATTTCTATTTTCTTGCTGCAGCACAGTTTTAAACTTTTAATATGTTTTTTGGGGGATATTTAAAAAAACTAAAACATGCGCATGGAGGCAGTCTTCCATTTCATTTCCACGGCTTCAGTTTTATGCATTTTCTGATTAAGAATTTACCAATGCATGGAGAGAGATAGGCGGCTAATTACTTTAATTAGAATGCAAGGCTGTGATCTGCTAAACTGTAAGGTGAACCTTAATCCGCCAGCTAATTATGGGATGTTCTGTGCTGCTATAAGTGGCGGTGCTGTAAAATGCAAAAAAGTCTGTCCTTTAATTTAATGCAGAAAATCTGATGAGTGCATTGGCTCATTTAAGAATCGGCCAATTGAAGTGCATCAGTAATGGCTTCTAAATGAAGAATCCCGGGAAAGCAAAGTCGTGACAAGCCTGGTAAAACCTGTCCTGATCACAGGGGAGGAAAAGACGACACAGACCGAGCCGCAGCAGACGATTCGTCACTTAAAGTTGAACAGAGCAGATCTGGATGATACATGACTCTGTTCCAGTGAAACCGTTTTACAGTTTGATCTGTGGGGATATGAACCATCTGATGAAACCAATACGATGGACAATATTTTGCAACATCAGTATCAGACAATTTTAGATGAATTTCTAGCATATCAGTAGAACTGATGTTTATTTCCAACTTGTAGTTTGTGTTTCAGAAGGAGAGGGTTGGAGAGAAGCCATGTTTGGTAGCAGTTTCACGTCTCAACTTGAATGTTTGGGTATTTATTGCTTGTTGAGGATATAAGGATGACGGGCATGGATAAATTATATGAACCTTAACAAAGCAGTGCAGGGCAAAGAGACAAAAGCAGGACAGATTGTGTATTGCACTTTCTGACCTGAGAGAAGAGGCCGTTGAAGAAGTCGTGTTTCTTATCAGATTTTTACAAAACCCGAAATTTGAGGTCTATGGAGAGATAAGACCAGAGAAATAGAAGGTGCTACATAAATCTCAATGCAATCTTATCCAAATATCTCCAGTTCAGTCTTAATACAGTCTAAAATTACAAGGTAAAGTAATAACATGTAAACCTTTACACTTTACAGCCTTTAAGGCATCACCAGTCGAAAGCAAAACATCAAAACTATTTAAAAATGCGACTCCTGAATATTGAATTTGAATAGTTTCTGCCTCATCTGCTCTCTGCAGACAGCACAGATCCATCCAACAAAATCAAATGTTATAAATAAAGGAGTAAATAAATGCCACCACTTCTCAAATTCTGACTCCAATAGCTTAATCCGCAGTGATGCGTGACTGAATGAGCGAACAGTGAAACAGACAAGCGGAGACCTCGGTTTTATTTAAAAGGCAGCTCTCCGTGATCAGATCTGAGTTTATTATACTGTCGTCTAATTGTTACAAAAGGTTTGGGGGCATTTTGCTTCTTCACACATGCAGTGAATTGAAAAAGAGCACTTTTCCATTTTGTCACAAGTACTGACTTTAAAGATGCTAATTTTACAAATTAAATCAGAAAAGTGTGGCAGTCATTTGTGTTCTGTTCACCCAGATATTCCTCAACTTGTTTTGCTCATCTCCTTGCTTATTTATATGTGCAAATAACTTGAATTCAGAGTGTCGCAGACTAATATCTCTTCTGCATTTAGGTCTGGACTTTGAGATACAGCACACAGATATTATTGGGGAAGAAAGAAAGGAAAAAGGAAAAAAGTGGAGGAAAATGTTTGTGGGGAATGAAGGAGGCAAGAATATAGGAGAAAAGAAACTTAGAGAAATACAAGCCAACATCCAATCAATCAAATCAATTTGTATAGCAACACACCATTCAGTTCAAAGTGCTTTCCATCGGGAAAACAACAATTTACACCTGCAGGAAGAGAGAAAAACCAACAAAGAAAAAACAAAACTGAGAAACCACAGCAACAAACAAACACGTTCTTATATAATAATTATTGCATCGCCAAGTTAATACAAGAGGTATTTTAGTGGCAACTGCATCTGGACAACACCTGTAAAACCTTGAATATCAGTTCAGTTAAATGTTTAATTACCCTTTGGAAGCAATTTTGAGTTTAAGTCACAAAAAAGCTGAAATAAACAAAAGGTTAATTATTACAATAGGACAAAATGTGGAAAGGTTCATGAGCTTCTCATAAGGCTTTAACTGAAATGATTTTGATTCGTTGGCTGTTTGTAGCATGTGTGCTACAAACTGCATCATATTAGCTACACAAAACTGTTGTGCTTTGCTAACTTAACTATAAAATGCCATCTGGATGGTGTTAGCCTGTGTGTTTGAGGTGTTTCACATGTTTCATCCTTGTTGACACAGAAGAAGAGAAGGAAAACCATCTGCTTGTTTCTGCTTTTATCATGTGCATGAAATAGCGGACGAGGAAATCCAGCATATCAAAATGCTAGTTTGCAAATAGATACGAGTCATAATACCCCCAAAAAGCACAATCTCACTCTGTATCTGTGGTAGATGGAGGGATAAACTAATGCACCTTCTGTATATTTTGCATTAAGCCTGGTTTAACTATGACAGATGTGACTCAATTTTTAATCATATTCGAATCTCAAACTAATCCCACAGCTAGAAAACACATTCTGAGCTCCAGATGTTTTCCTCTTATTGACTAAATACTGTTTTCTTTTGTTTTTCTAAGTTTTCAAGTAATATGTAAAGCATCTGGTTCTAACCTCCCTGCACAGAGTCAGCTAGAGTAGCTGGAGTTCAGAGGAAAACAGAAATTGAGAGGCAGAAAGTTGCACAACAAACTGAGCAAAAGACGACTTGGGAGAATCATGCTGCAGACTTGCTGCAGCGCAACATTACGGGTGCAAGATCCCGCCTCTATCTCCCCTCCGCAGGGCAAAAGCAGCTCACTGATGACGACTAGAATCGGTTTTAGCTGTTAAGTTGTCTATGTAACGCGCAAAATCTGAAATCGGTAAGCTGTTAGTTTACAAATCACTTAACGGTTTAGCACCACAATATCTTAAGGATCTGCAACCGTCTAAACCCCTCAGATCTTCTGGTTCTGGTTCTGCTCTGCATCCCCAGAACCAGAACCAAACGAGGAGAAGCAGCTTTCAGTTTCTATGCACCACAAATTTGGAACAAACTTCCAGAAAACTGTAAAACAGCTGAAACACTGAGTGTGTTTAAATCTAACATTAAAACCATGCTGTTTAGAGTTGCTTATGGATAAACTGAATGCTTTTATTTTTATTTTTAATCTTTTTAAATCTTTTTCAAACTCTCTGTCTCTTTCTGTTTTTTATTCTTTAAATTGTGTAAGGCACTTTGAAATGTCTTGAATCCTTGTAAGATACAAAAACTGAGGTTTGAGAATCCTTGTATGATGTCGCTCTGCTAAAACTCAGACATCTTGTATGATGTTGAGGTTTGAGATGTTTTAAAATGCTTTTACTTTTAATTTTTACTTTTAATAATGTTTCTATATTTTTCTAATCTTTTTCAAAATCTCTGTCTATTTCTGTTTTCATTTTATTTTAAATTGTGGAAAGCACTTTGAAATGCCTTCCTGCTGAAATATGCAATACAAATAAAATTTGATTGATTGATATGTAACGCGCAAAATCTTAAATGTATTCCTGATTTATAAAAGAAAAAGGGATACAGTGCTTTGCTACCAATTGTCAACACTACGACAGCTAGATAACAAGGCCAGGAAAAAGATTTCATTAAGAAAAATTAGTGAGGGAGAGGGAAGTAGGTTAGCTATTTTAGCTCGACTGACAACGATAACATGCAGATGAGATGTAGAATATATTGTGTTTTGGGTTCAGTTAAAAAATAAAAGAAAGGCAACCTAAACACCAACTCTGACAGATCATCAGCAGAGCAGGCCAACACAAAATTAGCTGTGTTAGCTTAGCTAATAGCAGCGGTAGCCAATCTAACTCAGCGATCCCTTATTAATAATCGCAAAATAAGCATCAAGCCTAAAACATAAAACTAACGAACTGAATGTTCGGTTCTTTATGGCTGCGTTCACACTGAAGCCTGAAATGACTCAATTCCGATTTTTGGCAATTCTGATTTTTTTTTACCGGCCGTTCACACTGCCAGTAAATGGACCTGTATGTGTTCTGCAGTGTAAACAACCTGAAAGTGTCCCGCATGCGCAGTAGAGGGCGCTATAGCGTCAGCGTTCTCAGTGTTCTGCCAACCGCTATAAGAAGAAGAAGAGCTCAGTGTTTGAGGAAGTAAACATGGAGGCTAATAGTGGAGCTTAGCTACATATTTGAAGTTGTTGTCCAACCGGAGCAACATATTAACAACTTAAGCCTCATATAGTCGTCATGGTTGTTGTTTTTCTTCCCACTTGCGCGTATCAGGACGCAGAATAGTGAGATTTGTTGAGAATCAGTGAAGTTCAGTTCGGATGAATGAGACCTGGACGTTATGGTCGCATTTGANGATATGAGTCACATTCTAAAAGAATCTGACCTGAGCTGTTCACACTGCCATGAAAAGATCAGATACAGGTCGCATTACGTCAAAAACAATCTGAATTGGGTCACTTCAGGCTGCAGTGTGAACGCAGCCTATGTCTGCGTACATGAAGGAGTGGCGTTGTCGTTGGTTGCTATGGTATCGTGTCTGTGTGTAGCGCAGCCCACCCAGAGAGCAAGGAAAGCAAAAAAAAAAAAAGTGGTTTTGAGATGTTCTTTAACGGTTTCCCTGCGTCGTTTTTCCCTTTCCTGTGGCGCACAGAACCAAATGAACAATACCTACGTCTCCAGGTTTCATTTTGTCAACTGGGTTGGGTCGACCGCTATGGGAAAGAAAAGTCTTTTTGCCTCCCAGCGTTGTGCGCATGCACAAAATTTCTGGTTGTAAACAATAACATGTAGGGGGGCCTATAGAGATTTCAAACGGAGTAACGCACCATTTGTCACTTCTGGCAGCACAGGCACAGCAACAGATCACAGCAGAAGCTCTGGGCCACACACTACGGTGGCTCCTGGGCCTTTTTCAGAGCTCAGCGGTCCAATCTGAATGCAGCGAGCTGCTCTTGGTGGCCCCGAGTCTCTGTATGGATGCTATAGAGAAATTAATTTGATTAGAGCCCGTCCTTCTCTCCTTTCATGTCTCCACAGGCTGCCTGACTGTCAGGCGCTTGCAGCGGCTCTTTGCTTCAGTTTTAATTGAGCTGGACTGACGAAGGACCATTTTTCTTTTTCTCTTCCAAGGCAGCAGAAAAACTATCGTCTACGGTACGTTTTATTTCCTGACTGTGGCTCCTGTAACAGCAGAAAAAAAAAACTCTGGATCTGCAAAATTACATTCCAACTGGATGAGTTTTTCATGCCGGGGGGGAAATAACGGTGTTCATATCTCAGATTTAATGTAAAAAAAAACAAAACCCATCAGAACTAAGTTTTCTAAAGGAAAAAATATCTTGATGTACAGTGTGGTTAAAAAGTATTAGTGCAGGTCTTTTTTTTCATTTGTATGATTTGTTGTTTCCCCGTTTTTGCTCTACCAAAACCTGGGGAATAAAAGTTTTCAGTTTGGTGTTTTGGTCTCAACTAGTCCATTTTTTAAGGACAATTTTATTGAGAGACTTCATAATTCATTGTATTTATTGTTTCTGTTCTGTTTTTTTTTACTTCTGGATATTTAAAGTGTCTTCCAGTTCCTGTGCTAAATGTTCAGTAGAATTTAATATATATTGATCTTTGAGAATGTGTTCTTGCATTATTATGTCATTAACACCATATTATTTGGAAATGGTCTCAAAGCAACAACATCATCGTTTATCCCAGTACCACAAATACTTGTTGGTTTTTTATCGTTATCACAATAGTACCACAAAACATCATGATAATACTTAAAGTCCAACTCACCTGCTCCTACTGCACAGTTTTTGCTGATCAACTCTGTAAATTGGTTAATTAGATTTCTATTTTAATGTGTCTGAGAATTTTGACACTTGTGTAAATGTGTTTAGTTCTACAATATTTTACCTACAACTATCTCAGTAAATCTAAGTCAGAGATTTGTCACTTGTTGGTTTATTTGGGGAAAAAAGGGTCTGAAAAGTTGATAAATATATGGGACACATGGCCTTATCCCATGGCTTTGCCCACTTTGGTAGAGTTTTTCAAAATATGCCTGCTTATATGTTCACAGGTTTTACTTATAGGTTATAAGGTCACACCACCAGTTTGGTGGCATTTCAGATATTTAAAACTAAAAGCAAATCAATAATTATTGATATCAACTGATATGAAACGTTTACATTGTGAAACATTTTTCAGCCACATCTTCCAGGCCTGTCATGGTTGATTTATAAAAGCGATAATATACAGGTAAATATACAGGTACTGTATATTTTGTTTTTCACTCAGATAAAAAGTTTAATCTTGGCATCAGTGTTTAAAGCTTTGTGACCTTCAGAAAACTTAACAGAAGGAGGATGCCAAGAACCAAACATACTTCTGTCGTCTCTATCTGCCAAAATTCACTGCATTATTAACCTTGGTGTTATATCCTCTCAACTAAGAAAATAAAGTGTTATAAAATGCTCAGCATCAGCAGAGCTGCCACCAGGAATGAAAGAAATAGCTGTGACTCTGTTCTGCCTGCACAAGCAGCATGGAGCAGATTCGCTCCTGAGCCAATGGCATGCAGCCAAAGATGCACCAACTTTATTAGCCCTGATATTATTGTCCATCCGGTGATCCTGGAATCCATCTGATCCGCTGGCTCACGTCCACATCAGGCCGTTTCTTATGAATGAACTAAGATTCTCTCCGGACTCGGATACCGGCAGCTATTATCCGGAGTTTGCTTTGCTCAACAAGCCATCAATTCTAATACAAAGTTCCCACAAGAAAGGATTGAAGGTAATCCGCGCCATCTTGTTAGACAAGCACAGTTCAAAGCGTAGATAAACCATGGTGGCCAAATTTTACACAATTTTAATACAAGGCACCTTTAAAAGGTTGCTTTACTCTTCCACCAGGCAACAGGTAAAATTCATTTCCTTCATCTGTTAAAATGTAACAAATGAAAGAGCCCTGCTTAATTATTTTGTTACATACTCTTAGAATTGTGAAAATGTGCTATGTTTCTAATATTATGTTGTGCTTGTAACTGTTTTTGTGATGTGTTTTTATGATGTGAACCCCGGGAACAGAGGCCGTTGTTACGGCAATGGCTAATCGGGATCCAAATAAACAATCAGTTTATTTCAGCAGATTTATAAAGGACAAACCAACTCTTCAGGTGAGTAACACGGTTCTGGTGTCTGGCAGAGTACATACATGTAACAAACACCAAGGCTACATGTCAATCTTAGCTAGCAGAGAAATGCTACATTAGCTAGCTAATTTTGCTAAATCAGCAGTAAGTAAATATCACTGATATTTATCTTAGGTGGGTATGGAACTCAAAAATTGTAATCAAGTAGTAGTTGTAAGGTACTTACTGTTTCTAAGTTGATAGGAACCATGTGAAAGCTAGTTCTAAGCTTGTGTTGTCATAGCAACTCCATAGCAACTGCCTTCCAAGATGGCTGTCAGTTACAAAGTTCAGGGAAGTGTGACACCACATGAGACCCATGTGTAGCTTGCAGATAAAAGCTACATTAGCTAAGCTAATTTTGCTAGTTCAGCAGTAAGTAAATCCATCCATCCATTTTCTTTACACTCTTGTCCCTTAGTGGGTCGGGAGGTGCTGGTTCCTCTCCGTTCTGGGCGAGAGGCGGGGTCACCATGGACAGGTCACCAGTCTGTCGCAGGGCAGGCTGGTGACACACAAGACAAACAACCATGCACACACACGCACACCTAGGGACAATTTAGAGGTCAATTAACCTGACAGTCATGTTTTTGGACTATGGGAGGAAACCGGAGTACCTGGAGAAAACCCACCATGCACAGGGAGAATGTTTGACCCGAAATACCATCTAAGGAGTTGTTTTTGCGAAAGGATTTTTGACATTTCACTAGTTCAAACTGACCTGACTCCTTTCCTTCCATTTGCGTACAAAGTGCGCAAATGGACTTGGAAGGAATGCTGTCTGGACACGATAGCATCAACAATTTCAGACAAATTTGTCTATTTGGCAGTTCTGAAATGGAGCAGATGTTGAATTCGCAAGGTCTGTTGAAATCTTGGAGTCTTATGTCTTTGTTTGGATTTCCAAAAAGTATATTAAAGGTCATCCAACACACACACAGTGAAAAGCACGCCAAGCATCTGCTGGCAAAAACAGCACCTTTTCGCCTTTGGTTGAAACTTTCCAATACACATCGAATGAGACTTGAGGGTGTAAAAACAGTTGAGTTTGAGACTCCGGGAGGAGATTTTTGTCAAGACTATGTAAGATTTTTGAGTATTGAACTGAAGAAACTGTAATTCCGTGGAATAAATCTCCGGCTCGTCTATGGCCCAGCAGCAAGAATTACATCTCAGTGTGTTATGTCCTATTAATTTTATATTTAAGAGTAAAGCTACCCTTTAATTCTTCAATAAGAACATGCAAATTCCATGCAAAAAGACCGGGGCCAGGAATCGAACCCAGAACCTTCTTGCTGCAAGGCAACAGCTCTACCAACTGTGCCACTGTAAGTAAATATCACCAATATTTACACAGAGGTGGGTAGAGAACTCAAAAATTACAAAATTGGCTACAAAATTGACGCAACATGAAAACTACATGTCGATTGCACAAAAATCAGCCCAAACACAAGCTAACTGAAATAAGACCAGACAACATCGAGGCAGCAGCTTTTTTAACGGCATTTTAATGAAACTGGAATAAACGAGGACGTCAACTTCTTGAGAACCTACCAACAGTTCCTCCAGCAGGTGCGGCTCATTTCAAACCGCCTCTCTGTTCCCCAGGAAGGAGCCAAATGAGACGAGTGGCATTGGAGGATTAAATAAGTGGAAGTAGTTTATCATTTATCCCCCCCATCTATCCACTCCCATTTCTCTGGTGTCACCCATGGCCTCAGAGGAAAACATTCTGATCTCATTATGTCTGTGAACGCGTTTGCTTCAGAGGAGACAGAAATGTGTGTGAGAGAGAAACACAGCCAACATGACCCTGTGGTAGAAACACAGAACGTGGAGAAAAGCTTTAAATCCTTCATAAAGCAGCGACACAGACAGTCGAACTGCGACCTTCTTAGGATTCAAATTTAACTTGAATAAGTAGTTTTCTTTTAACAAGCCAGCTCTGTCAATGTTAGCTGCAACTAACGATCAGTGTGAAGATTAATCAGATAAAAAAATTTGCACTTTCTGCTAATTTTTTATTTTATTTTATACTTTTTATACATTAAAAAAGCTAATGTATAAAAATACGGCAGATACCATCTTTTAATCTGGCACTAAAAGATGCAAATAAACGACTCCATTCCTTTGTTAAATGACAAATTAAACTCTTCATTACCCAAAATGCACCAACATCCCTTTAGTGAATAATTAACTGTAGCAAAAGATGCATGTGCAGCTAAAAATACTTCTCACATCAACCTGTGAAAAGCTCAGCCCTTTCTGCTCGACTTAATATCAATGATGTAGGGCTAATCTATTGATTATTTATGACCGGGTAGCAAAAGGTGCTTAACAGCAGATTTTTTATTTATTCATTTATTTTTCAGAACTTGAAGCAGGTGAAGCTAAAACTATGGCCCTTCAGGATCTCTGGGTAGAAACTATTAACAGAAAAAGGACTTTTTAATATAACTTAGACGCAAAATACATGCATATTTGTATAATAAGTTTTATCTGAACTTTTTTGATTCTGTATACACCAGTTAAAGATAAATCAAATACTAAATTAGTTGACAATGGCGAATACGCATCAGTAACAGTTGATATTTATTAAATATTATTGATAAATGGTTATTCATGCTGTCTGAAGGTCTTTTTAAATGAAATCTTTTGGATCTTAGTTACTTTTTTGTCTCTCGAGCCTAACCCATTTTACAGGTTTCATATGTTGGTTGAAAAATTTAAAAGTTTAATTCAAGTGTCCAACAAAAAGTAATTTCAGTTGTGATTTCTGTTACACATCATAGCTAGAAAGTTATGATTTATTTACCTATGTTTGCAAAGTAATGTTATGGAACATTTGCTGGTGCAAAAACACTATTTTAAATATATTTTTACCCGTCTAAAAACCAGCTTCAGCTTTTCTCAGTGTGCTATTGGCTAAAACTCAGCATGTTCGATCTCTAAGCTCGTATAAAGTTCTGATAAGAAATTTTCCACTTAATCTACTTTTAATAAAAGTAATCTACTTTTCTATTAATCTACTTTTAATTATATCTATTAATCTACTTTTATTAAAAGTAGATGGAGAGTTTTTAGGAAGCACAACACCTTCAAGGAACACAGAAAAATGTTTAGCTACCAACTTATTGAAGCATTTAGCATGCATGTTGCCATAATGAAAAACATGTCCGCCTTTGAAAAAGGTTTCAACCCCAATGGGGGGGAAATTAATTACAAATTGATTTTATAAACAGTCAAAGGTTTGTGGTTTGATTACATAAATTTTTTTTTTTAATTCATATTTTTAGAGATGTAAAAACTGTTACTAAAGGTAAAACAGGTGGAACCTGTTAGCTGATTAGTGCGTCTCTAATAATAGTTAAATGGACATAATTTTGGTATTTTCATAGAAAATCTGCAGAAAGTGGAACAAATGTGTGAGAAACCTCCAGGTATTGGCGACGGATCAAAGAGGAACACAAACAGGAATGATTTTAATGTTCTCTACAAACTACAACAAGGACAGCGGCACAAATCACTCAAACACTCATAAAAGCTCCCAAATAAAACCAGCACAAAGCAGGTCTATTAAACCCTGTACTCAATGCCCACACACACACACCGCCTCCAATGTTTTCTTCCTTTAAGTCTGATGGGTTTCTTTCACTCCTTTTATCGTCACTCTCAGGTGTTTTAGCACAAAAAAGAAAGTCTTCACCCACTATCCTGTGTGGTTTAATCACTGAGGAAAACACCGAGGAGAGGGAGGCTCCTGGGCGCAGGGGGAAGAAGGTACAAGGTGTGTTTAATCCATCAAAATGAAGCTTTAAGCTGCAACGTGTGTGAAAGTCCAGACCTTCTGCTGCTGCGACCCTGATCTAAAGAAAATAACACTTTTCCTTCAGAGCTGCTTCTGCATGGAAAAAAACAAAACAAAGTGGTTTGTTTTTTCAAAATGAGAAAAGAAAAATAAGCTTTTATTGTTGGATTATGGCGTCTACATGCCGTCTCCATCTGCCGTCAAATCAAAGAGCCAAATTAGGATGGAGATTAAGTTTTCTGTGAGATTAAAAGTCCTGGGTCCCTCTGTACTGTTTTACATTGGACTGAGATGTTCGTGGGTATAACACTATAATCAGTTCGGTAGGTCGGTTATCTGTGTCTGATGAACCAAACCCTGTGTTCGTAAGTAAAGCAAATAAAGGAAGTTGGTAAAACAAGTAACGTAATTAAAGATATTAAGTAAAGGAAAAAAGCTAGTAAAGAAACTAAGGAAGTGAAGGAAGTAAATCAAAGTAAAATAAGTGAAGTATGCAAAATACAGCAAGTCAGTAAAATAAGGAAGTACAGTAAGTATATAAATCAACTAAAGTAAGTGAATTAAAGTAAAGTAAAACAAGTAATTACAGCAAATAACTAGGGCTATAGTGATACAATAATCTCACGATACGATACACGATATTCTGCCCACAATACAATATATGTTGCGATATTCAGCAGACGATACAATTCAATACACTTTTGTGATTTTCTGAAAGATTTTAGAGGGACAGAGTGATTTTGGTGACATTTTGTGACTGTTATAAAGTTGGA
>CAEGAF010047212.1:0-50272 GCA_903067075.1 Micropoecilia bifurca
CACACACACACACACACACACACACACACACACACACACACACACACACACACACACACACACACACACACACACAGAGGCTCCTGTCACTGTCTCTGTGTCCTCTGTTTACCCTTAGTCCCAATGTCCGTCTCAGAAATGTCAGCTTTCTATAAAAGTAGATTTGTTTCCTGCCGCTGTCAGGATGGTTTCAGACGCAGTAATGGCCGGTCCTCATCTCCCAGCTTTCCATTTTCCCCCCCAGAAAGAAACACTGGTCGCTCGGCTGGAGAGCAAAACTGCAGAGACTTTAAAGGACATCCTGTGCCCATCTACCGCAAGCTTAAATGTCGAGAGGCTCATGCAAACAGACTGAATTGTTTTATGAGAGAATATTCATGACATAAAGCTGGAACAACAGCTTTATTTCAGACAGTTTTTCTATTATCTCTACTTTTTTAATTCATTTTCAGAGATTATTAAACAAATTTTAATACCAGATAAAGTTTTTAAAAATGCATGTATGAAAATATAGCATTTGTTAATAGAAAAACCTTATCCAAACTGAAATGTTTTTACCCACAAAATTATGAACAAAACAGTGGTGTACCTCCTCAAGAGCCACAATAATTATATATTTCAACTAAGGACATGGGGTGACAAATCAGCACAATTTATACTTTACAACCTTGATGTTTGTGTTTTAGTGCCTGTGAGCTATTTCTGCCTGTTATGATGGAGCGTGAATTGATGACACGTTTTCAGGAAACCTCTAATGGCTTTGGAAAGTGATATTGAATTTTGCTTTCTGGCTCCCCAGATTTATGATGCCTCGCAAACGAATGCCTCTCATTGGTTCATCTGAGAGCAGAACAGGTAAACGCTTTACATATACACTGAAGTTTCAACACAGAGCAGGATCTTCAGCTCAGGCATTGTCAGTGAATCTAACAGTCTAATACGGGGCTCACAACGGTCCCATAAAAATGAATACAGCACGTCTACGCTTTCTTTTAAGAAAAAGATTCATAGGGGTTTAGATCATAACTTATCGTATATTCAGCACCAACATCTGTCACTTACAAATTACTGCATGAGGTTGATTACACAGTAATTTATTGAAAGCGGTGAGATGGATTTTAAATGTAACATTCTTGCGATTTCTGCTGAAAATCTGGCAGAAATGAAATGCAGAGAAAAAGCTCACAATAACTCACCAAGGAACATAATGCATGTAAACCTGTTCAAGGACATATCTTAAAATTGCTTCTTTCTTTTCTGTTTTTTCTGTGCAAACGTATACAGGCTTGCCTTCCTTTAATTGCACTGCTCTCCAACAACCACGCCTCACGAATCCCAAGAAACCTAACCAGCAGCTCCAGACTTCGTCGTCCTCTCAGCATCACCCAGGACCTTCTTCCATCCTGCTCTTAGACACCGTAACACCGTGGTGTGGCCTTGCTGACTCCGAATCCTCCTTTACCATAACACCCCCACCAATTACACCAACAAGACCCCCATCCGTTCCACCTGGTCCTCAGCCGATGGTTACCAATCCTCATGAGGAGGAGGAGGAAAACGATGAACGTTCATGTTCAGGTTTCAGCTCCGAAATCTCAGCTCCATGTTTGTTGGTTTCTCGGAAAAACACAGGTGTGATGTCAGACTATAGTTGTAAAAGAATGACTGATTTCCTTTTTTTTTCATTGACACAAAGGACAAGAAAAATATTACTTTAAGCACTAAAGTGTCTACGTCACATTCCCGAAAGTATTTTGTGACACAGACGACTCATTAAATTCAGACAATCCAAAACTTTCCAATTGGTGTCCACCGCCTGGGGATGGAGACTTTCTCTACAAACATTTGTGAAACAATGGAGCTCAGCAAAATCCAGTTGAGATTTTATAGACAAGTGTACTAATTGCATACGTTTCTTGTAACAAATTCCTTCATTTGCCACAGTCCAAATGGACGGTGGATAGTTTGATAAGTGAGTTGGGCACCTACCCCCATTTATCCTCCACTAGCGCAGCCACTGCTTAGTTGTCAGTGTGGCACAAAGTGGCAGTGGGATGACTGATGCGTGTCCTTGCGACTGGTTGCACAGATTGTCAACCTTATCAGCTTGATGCCACATACAAAAAATTCTGATGTAAACACAGTTTCCCACCAAGCAGTTTACTCTGTGTCACCAAGTATTCGCACGCAGTTGTAAAAACGTATCTTTCTGCTTTGAGTCCACTTCCTCTGACCTTTGGAGAGTGAAATACATCAGAGTATGTGGGGTACTTAAGAATGCAGTAGAAACAAATCATAGAGTTCATGTTTCACATTGGCTGTCTGTACAGTGACAACTCTTGATTCTATGTTTAACCAAGACATTTTGTTAGATTACGTTTTCTTGATTCTGTGGAAACACCTTGGAAATGCTTCCTACTTATTCCAACATAACTGCACACCAGTTTGCTATGCAAGGTCTTTAAGGACATAATGAGTGCATTAACTATGAAGGAAATGCCCAAAGCCCTGACATCAGCCTGACGGAGCACCTTAGGAATGAGTTAAAGACAAAACCCCGAGCCATGTAAGAATATTGATCAAATATTTCCACAAAGCATCCCCAAAGGCACTAATTTCCCTTTGGGATCAATAAAGTATGTTTGGACTAAGCTGAATTAAAACTTCGTGAACAGCTTTGTGGTGAACCGTTTGCAGCTTCACCACAAAGCATGAAAAGTCTCAGTACTTTGTTATTGTCAATACTGTTAACATGTCTCGCACATGTTAACAGAAGGTTGTGATCAATGGAACTTAAAACAGTTTTTTTTGGGGGGGGGTTTAATGACTGTCTTTCACTAACAGAAGCGTTGTCTGTTACTTTGTGTGTAGGTGGAGTGGGCAGAAGGCTGCGGGCGAGAAGCAGGGTCATACCTCAGTGCCAGGTTCCTCGCCTTCCACGCCTGCCGCCGCTGAATCCAATCACCGAGCTTAGCTTCTCTCGAAGCTTCACGTTTTCCTTCTTCGAGCTGCCGCTGCATCTCTCCCCTCACTGTCGGGCAGAACGTGCCAGAAACCTCTTTCAGCTGCTGAAGCAGATACACTACTGAGGACTCTTTGCATTAAAGGACTGTGAAACAAATTAATGGCGGTGAAACAAATTAATGGTGGTGAAGTGTCGTCTTAAGAAAACAATTAATATTCTGAACTTATGACTCGTCACTCCCATCATATGGGCACGTTGTGCTGCGTCTCGCATGCTTCACTCGACTGTGGTGTCAGTAAAATACCCATTAACAGCCCTATTGAGTGGATTGAACAGTTTCAAACTGCTGCTGTTCACGAATCCCTCCGGTTTCTCTTTGTCAACTTTAGGAGTGGAAAACCTTAAAATAGACTCAGAACGTCATATTTATTTCTCATTTAGTCCCTCGCTCTCTTTTTGTCTGCCTCTGCAAACATCCATGAAAGCTGTGTCGGGATAA
Organism: Micropoecilia bifurca; assembly: GCA_903067075.1. Classification (NCBI taxonomy): domain Eukaryota; kingdom Metazoa; phylum Chordata; class Actinopteri; order Cyprinodontiformes; family Poeciliidae; genus Micropoecilia; species Micropoecilia bifurca. The sequence goes on from CAEGAF010047212.1 coordinate 3,465, forward strand.
TACAGCCATTCACTGGCTCTGAAAGACTGCTGAAGGGGAAAGAAAAGGGTTATAAAATGGCATCAGTGTGCAGAGTTCAAGGCTGTCGTCCTCATTCCCTGATTCACGTGTAACAGCTTGTGTAGCTCAGTGTGTGAACTACGCAACAGAACTATGCACTATCACAGTCACACGTGTGAACCCACTGTACTGATTCGGCTTCTCTCTGTTAGACGTTTCTCTCACGTGCTCCTTTTGATTTTGCTGCAGCTCTTTCGAAGTTACTTTTTGTGTTGTGAAGCGTCCTTAGCAAAAGCAAAGAAAAAGTTGGCTTTTAAAAAAAACAGGGATTTCAAATGGAAATATGAAGTTCTTATTGCAAACAGGAATTTGCATTAAAGTTTCAGGGGTTGAAAAATAAGTCTTTGTAATTTTTGGAGGAGGTGAAGGAACTCTAAAAGCTTTGCTGCTGGGCAGCGTCTTCCTGGTCAGACAAACCTTTTGTTTTTTTGGAACTACACCATTTCAGACATTCCAAGCTCTGCTGGCTTTACGTCTGTTTTTATCCTGTCATTGCCGCCTTACGTTCGTTGAGAGAAAACAGTGGCGACAATCTGACAATAGAAGTCAGTGTTCATCATCATCCAGCTGCCTGTACATGAAGTTACTGCAACAAGTAGGAGACATTTTCAAGGACTGCCACCTATCCTCACTGCACTTTGTCTGTACTTTGATTCATAAATCATAAACATTCTTCCATCAAATAAACTATTATAGTGTTGAAAATGTTTAGGTCATTGTCCTATCAGAAGGACCATGACCTCTTTGAATTCATGCATCTTGGAAGAGACTTTCTTTAAAGATCACCCTGGATTTTTAGCTCCTTCCATGTTTACGGCAACTCTTATCAGATTCATGCTCCAGTTGAAAAAGCCTCCTCATTGATGCCAACACCGTGTTTGTAGTTTAAACATTGCAAGGTTGATTAAAGCTTTACGGGAGTGAATACTTTTCCAAGGATTTATGTTAGCTTGGACATTTGGGGAAGGTTTCAGCCGATCAGCTTAACTTCTGGGATGGTTCTTTACTCTGTTGTCTGGGTTGTTTGTCACCTGCCGGGAAGAAAAATAGATTTACTTCAAGCCTCATTTGCTGCAAGGTACTGTGTGAGTGGCTTGAAAGGAAGCTGCCTTTCACCACATCTTGGGAACTTTTACTGAAGACACACACACACACACTCAAAAAACACTGAGCAGAGTCGTGTCCATAAGACGCGCCCAGATGGACAGATGCCACACTGTTAAACTGACGAGTGACTCATTATTATATAATAATCTGTTTTTATCTCCATAACCACCAATGAGCAGATACGATAGATATCTGCACCTGGCTGCCTATTAGTCATCATTATCTCCTCTGATGGGATTGATGATAATTAAGTCTGTGTGACCTTTGTTTTAGTCGGGGCGGAGAATTCAATCAGGTTCAAGGCTTTTAACTTAAACATGGAGAAAAGCAGGAAACAGAGCATATTGTCTGTAGGTCTGTTAGGTACCTAAGTGAATGAACAGATGAATAGAAGGATTTTGTTGGCACACCGAGTGAGCACAGGCAGATTTATTTAATATTTAGACAGCCTAGTTGATATTCTGGCTTTTTAGTCAGAAATAGTCACATTCATTGGTTTCATCTTGTCAGTGCAGATGGACGGTCCAGGTGGTGGGATGCAAACCTAGTGGGTCAGTAGAACTGGGTTATGTTTTTTATGTTTCCACAACAAGATTTTATCAGTTTGGTAATATTTTATTGAATTTTGAATTGCTGTATTTTGAGCACACGCACACACACACACACACACACACACACACACACACACACACGCACGCACGCACGCACGCACGCACACACACACACACACATACATACACACTTTGCACCTCCTTTTTATTTCTTGCTACTTCCATTTTGTACCAGCAAACTCTGTCATACCTGTATACATTTTAAGGTTTTAATAGTTTTTATTTCTTTGTAAGTATTTTTAGGAATCGTGGAGACAAAGTAAGGTGTCTCCAGCTTGATAGAATTGCTCAAATCTTAAATCAAATGTATTTTACACTATTATTTTTTGAAGACATTGTCTCACACCATAAATCCATTCATGCTGGACTTGATCCCAGCACAAGTACTTTATTGTGTTTTTCAATACCACTTCTGGTAAAACCGCATTTCAATGCAGCAGGGTATGAGAAAAATACACAAAAATGCTGTTAAATGTCAGTTGTCAAAATCAGTATGAAATGTCCCCCTTGATGAGTATGAAGTGATGAATTGTAGGTACAAAAAAACTCCTGTGAGACGCCTTTAAATCGACAGAGGCGTGAATTTGACACATGGGAAATTACCGGCTTTATGCTGCTCAAATAAGGGTGATAACTGCAATTTTTAGGGCTGTTCACTATTTGGAAAAGTTGAAATTGGGTTGATATTATTGACTATTTTGATGACAATATTCACAAATATCAATGTGACACACTTATAACCCAGTTTTTATTTTATTTATTCATTTTTTAAAATGTCTCCAGCAATTCTCTTAAGCTTTGGATTCGGTGACCCTAAGATCTATTTCAGGTGTGAACATAAAAGTTTAGTAAAGTCTATCTATTGAATATTAATGGTACTTGAAATGTTATAACCAACCAAATATTGAAACGGCAATAATGAAATAGCAAAGAGATTTTGATTAAATATATTGTTCAGCTTTAGTCTTTGGGCAAAACAGATCTTATATCTGGATCTTGTAGAGAGAAACAAGATTGTGGGGCACGTTTCTGATGTTATTTATTTATTTTCTTGTTACTTTATGATTATGATAAAATTATGATAATTATAATGAATCAAGGTGCTCTTAATGAGGAATACGTTTCTGTCAAGGACACTAGTTCTGTTTCCTTAACTGTTTTTAGAATATTAAAAATGCCAACAGGCAGTGGAGGTAAATATAAAATTATTAAACGCAAGTTTTTAAAACTATGTTGCTGTGAAAATGTTAAATTATGTAAATATTTTGACCTTCCTTCAGTTTAATATATTAGACCTTAACATACACTGTATTTATTAATTATCTTCTAAGAAGGACTTCTTCCCCAATTTGTACCATAGTTTCATATTCAGATGTTGCAGATTTAACCAGACATACTTTTATTTTGTCCTTTATAGGTTGAGATTTAAATTCATAATCTTCATTTATATAAGGAAAAATCCAGGTTTTCATCTATTTTGACCATCCTTTGACTATTTTATTTCTATTTCCTTGATACCATATTGTTGCCATCTTCTATTGATTGTTTAGTATTTAAAGTTTGTTTGAATAGTTTATGATTCTCTCTTCATCTCAGCATTTTCCTTCAGTGTTTCAGATCAATTAGTTTCACTTGTGTTTAGTGAAACTGAGAACAATCATTCTTCTGAGTTTATAGCTCTAGGAGTCTGTTAGTCACAGTCAGGTTTCCCTGTTTACTTTCTTCCTCTACTCTGTGATTAACTTTGGTTTCTTGGCTTAATAAAAGGTCAGAGTTTGTTCCTGGTCACTTGAACACGATGCTGATGAGCTCCGAGGAAAATTATAAAATGTGCCCTGTTTATATAAGCAACTCCAAAGGAGCACAAAAGTAATCCCTATATAAACCAAAAGGAGCTCTACTCTACATTTATTGGTAAAGATGTTTACTTATTGCTATATTTTGCTAACTGTTGAGATTTACTTTCTGTATAATATTTCTAATCAAGGAGAGAAGAAAGTCCTTGTTTTTCATTCCTAGTTGTTTTGGAATTAATTTCAAAGATATGGACATGTTTAGTTGCATCACTATGTTTTGTGGCCTGATTTATGTCTGAAGATCAGAATTCTTTCCAATTATCACGATAAACAAGATAATATGTCACAATATATTCAGATTTCAGAGATACAGGCACAGTTTGCAAGTTTAAAAGTTAAACTACATAATAGGTTGGTTTTTTTTGTATGTAGGTGGTATATATAGTATAAGACAGCAAGGGGGAAGAGGGATGGACAATCAACACCCAAAATCTCTCCCGTAAAGCACTTTGATTGCTCAAAGTAGACACTGAGTTTTGTCCCTTTTTTGTCTTTTCTGTTGATTCTGTGAACAATCAAGAACAGAAGAATGACCTCTCCACATTTGTCCGTCGGCATGGCGTTCTGGTATAAATCACACAACCATCTGTGATGGCTGATCATGGAAGCTGTCAGCCGGGGAACTTTTTTTCAGGCGATCCAGGTTCATCGCCAACTGCTTCCAGAAAAGATTGATGTCAGTGTTGCACAGAGGGATTGTTCTCTGGTGCAGTCATTTGGCACAGAGACTGAGGATCACCCATGGCAGCATAATGGTGACATGACTCATCACCAGGAAATTATACAGGGAAGAGATAAATGGAAAACATAAGGCTCATCTTCAATTGATCCTGTTTACTGGAGTTTTGTGATGAGCATCAAAAGAGAAGAAATTAGAGCCCATGCTTTTTAAATACAGCCTTTTGTTAAATGGCAGATTTGTTTCATGTTTGAGAATGCACCACCTTCCAGTAGTTCAATTAACTAATAGGGGGAATGGGGGAAATATCTCTAATTCTTTTTGCGTCTAACATCGGACTGCAGTAATTCCAAGTTGAAAGATAACCAGAGTTTTAGCAGATATGTGTCTATGAAAATGAAATAACGTGCAGTTTTCTTTGATGTCAAGCAAGTTTATCACACTGCGGAAGTGAGTCGAATTTCAAATGCAGTAATTTCTGTTTATAGCATCCATTATGTAGTATTGGAAAGGAAAGCTATGTGATTCTTTTAACCTTTTTTTTTCAGAAGATGAAGAAAAGTTGTCATTTTGTTCGAGTTGCAAGAAGACTTAGACTTGACTTTTTCATGTTTCATTTTTGTCATACATCATGCATCATTTTCATCCTCTTACCGTTTCAAAGGCTTCATAAAAAATAGGTTGTGCCCTTTGATTTCTTTTTTCTTTTTTATGCAAAGACAAGCGTCCCTCCAGTCTTTTTTTTATATGAGTGAATGATTAGCTCTTTAAACAAATCCCTCTACCTGTTCCTATCAAGGAGGATTGAAGGTCATCCATCTGTCTGGCTCTATTTTTCCTGCACTTTGTTGTCGAGTTGCTTTTCCAATATGTGAGGAGAGTCATTCCGTTCAATACGCCGCCTGCCTCGGCAGTATTGCTCGGCACAGTGATAAATCACAACACAGAGAAACAGAACTTTATTTGCATTCAGCTTCCATCCACTTTTGAAGCTGGAGATTTGGAATTGAATTTTTTTCCCTCCTCCCAGCTCTCTTTTTCTCCAGTAAGAGGCTATGATCTGAAAGCTTTCAGCTCTATAACTTTTTTTTTTTTTTTGTACAATGAAACCTAATTTATACCGACTATTTTAAAATACAGCAAATATTTGCATATGTCCCAGACACAGCCGTTTTTGTGGAGAAAACCACGACGGGGAAAATCAGTTTTAGTGCCATGGTAACGATGTTAGCAAATGTACAGGTATTTATATAAGTCATTGTAATTATAATTAGAGGATAGAGAGGCTGAGGTAGGTGCAGGCAATGAATCCAATCCTTAGATTTTGGAAGATACTCTGCAGGTTATGTGGCAGAGTGTTGACTGGCTTCCACCAGGCTTTGCAGGTCTGCGAAGGGGGGAATCTATCATGTCAAAGAGGCCATAGCCTCCAGCACACTCCAGATTGCTCCCTCTGCATACATACGCTCACACATCAGCACGTTCACACAACCGTGCCTGCTCAAGGGCTGGCCCCTTCCACTTGACTGCGCTCGGTGGCAGAGAGAGGGTATATACTCCCTGTGACAGTGGCACTCTGTCGTCCTCCTGGAGGTGAAGCCCAGCCTCTCCATCCTGCCTCGGCGCAGAGGCCTGGCTCCCGCACCCAGCCCCGCGCGCTCTGACCTTCGTGTCCTACAAGCAAAGGTGGGAAGCAGACAGAGCCTGGAACGACACTACCTATCAGGTTTAATGCCAGACGATGTTTCATCTGTTCGTCCGCACCGAGCGAATTAGAGATAATTTTGTATTCATCTGTGAGTCAAATGAGTCAACAGTGTCTGCAGTGTAGAGCCAGACTAATCTGCTTCGCTCGCTCCTGTTTGAAAATTACTGACAGAGTGCTGATAAAGCCAAAACAAATTCAAAGCTCAGGCCACTGTTTCATTGGAAGATCCCAAAAGATAGCTCCCCTCGGATTTCATTTTAGCGGGATGGAAGCACAGGGAGCCATGGTAATCTTTCTCTCTCTTTTTTTTTTTTTTTTTCTATTTTTTTGGCCCCAAGTCATTTTTGCTTTAATTTTTAACAACAAAAACAGATTAATCTTAATTAGTAAACCAACACAGGCTAAACAGCATGTACATAAACTCATGCAGTGACTGCTGATTTTTCTGTGTGCATAAAAATGTTTGGGATTTATAAAGGCTCTAATTGTAGTTAATGGAAAGTAGTCGCCGCAGGGCAGAGACATCCCTTTCCCAGTTAGGACCACCAAAAATAAATTTATAATGGTTTCCATTTTGGTCCCTTCCAGCTTGCACTTTGTACTCATAAAAAAAACAAGAAACATTAAAGATGCAATTGGTAACTTTTGGAAAAATAAAAACTGAGTAGAATAAGAGAAATAATCTGTTAAAAAAAAAAGTCATCCTCCTCTGACTCCTCCCAGTGGCCCTACTGCTATGTGAAGAAATGCATCACTCCCAGTCAGGAACAACCAATCAGCAACAGGGGACCTGCAAGGTGTCCTTGTTCAAAGTAAAGTCCGTGGGTTTCTTCTGCAGCTTTAGCTACTAAGAGTTAAATAGTTTTATGAATTATGTAAATAGTCAAATAAAGCACAGTCTCGATCTCTGTTTAGCTATAAAGTGGACCTGTCCCTTTTCCAGGTTCAATATTCCTCTATCCACGTGTCCATGTTTTTTTCTGTAGAACTCCAAATTGTTTGTGGAATATCTCCCTGTAGGGAGATATTTTTCTGAGCATATCTAAAATATTCAAATGAAAACGAAGTTTGGGAAGCAGTGCTACTAGACATAAATTTGCAAAACACGCAATCCAGGAGCATTATTCATTTTCCTTGACACTCCCTGGTTATTCTCACAAGAGAAGAGATAAAGAGAACAGTGAGCCAAGCTATATTCCCATGTCCACTTTAATGCCTTTTTAAGTATATTTGATGTTTGATTTATCAAAACAGGCAGTTACAGGTGTTAGGCGAGTCTGATGAAATGTACCCAAGTAGATAAACAGCAGGCAATGCACTGTTGACAGGAAATGTTGAAAAGACCAAAACCGCAAAGATACAAAATAGTGAAATGCCAAATTGACCAGCACCCAAAATAGCAATTAGGCATTAGGAACAGTAATTCCAGTCAATTCACTTCTTTGCCAACTGCTACCCTGTTTTTGTACCTATGAATAGTTTTTTTTTGTCCCGTCTACTTTCATCTCTCAACTGCAAATAAATATTTAATACCTATGTAACACCGATGTACAAAACGATTTTTATTTTTTGGTAGTCAGGAATTTTTATGAATGATTCAAATACATAAATGACTAAAATAGTGGATGGGTGTGAAACAACCAAAGCTTAACAAAAGCACACAATCACAGAGTGATGAAATTATCAAGCACTTTCATATTCAAAAACTATTGTGGTTGGTAATGTGGAGATTCTAACATGAAATTTGGTATATAAAACACACTTTCTTGTAAAATGTTATTCAAAAGGAACAAGAAAAATATCAGGTTCTCTACATTCGTCCTTGTTTTGGCAGGTTAATGAATACCAATGGGACAATAACAATAGACTTCTAAATGGAAATTTCTGCAGTTTCCTTTATCAGCAAATGGCTTCGAACTCAAAAGACAGTGAGACCATCCAAATGGTTTAAAGCTCATTTGTATTTTTTTGTTTTTTTTATTTGGAACAACTGTTAATTTAAATTCTTGCAACACTGTGGTGAATTGGATAATGTTTTATTGAGTTCTACTGTTATCTATTTCTTTCATTATTTTCACAGTTACTTTTTTTAAATCAAACTCATCTATCTTTAAGAAATTAATCTTAAAATTAATATTGAATGTTACTGATTTAAGCCACAACTCTCGGGGTCCCTGGACATTTTCTTACACAGATCTAACTGTGCAGAATTCAAATGCATGTTGTGAAGTTTCCAGTTCTTTCACTTAAAAAAAGAAGCTTTGTGCATCTCATTCTTAGCAGTTATGTTGGAATTTTTTGATCTGTGGATATGGGTCATTGCAGAAATAACATCGAAACAAGCAAACCAGTTGCGTTGCACAACATGCTATTTAAAAAAAAGATCCAAAAAAGGGCTAGAGCAAAGGCAAGGATGTCCCAGCAGCAGCAGTATGTAAGCTACCAGTGGACTCAGAGCAGAACCGTAACCCATGTCAGACGTAGTGAAGAGGCAGAAGACGGGGATAAGTCTCCCGCCAGGTCAAGCACCTCAAGCATGTCTCCAAGAGTGAATTTTCAACAGCATAGATTATTTTTTTTCCATCGCTAAAGTAATATTTTGCAATGTCACTGCTGGACAGCTTACTTTATTATAGTATATGTGGTATATGTTAGATGTGCCTGCATATCAAAGTTGCTGCATTAGTGTTAGAAAACTTGCCCATAGACCAATAAATGATAGTAAAATGAAGTCATTAAGTGATGAATCAAGGTTTTTTTTCTTAGCCACTTTTCAATTGTTCTATTCTTATGATATAGTTAACTATTCTTCTGATATCTGAATTTTCTGATTTTTCTGAGTCTTGTTTGCAGATTAAAAGTGTCTTTTTAAAATACCAGCCTTTAAACAGTAATTAAACATTCTTTTTATTCCTATTTTTTAAAAAATGTTCATAGGATATTACACAGTTTATTTGTCTGAATATCATGTTTTCATTGACCATAACTGGACAGTCGTCGTAATTAACAGAAATATCTGTGTGTAATTAATTTATGCAATGTGTTTCACCTATGATTCAGTTCCTAAAATAAACGAGCTTTTTCAGTAATATACCACTTTCTTGAATGGGTCTGTAGATCCAGTAGAAGAAATGCTGAGAATCTGATACAAATATTGACTTAACAATAAATTCCAACAGAGTAGATTGGCACTGTTTGGTATAATTAACTCTTTAAAGAGTTTTTAAAATGGCTTTCTGCTGTTTCACTCCAGCAGCAGTGGCTAGACGGTTTTAGCAGAAGTCACAAGTCACTTATGTCATTAAAATCACCACCCTCACATTTGTTGTTTTATGCACTGCTGACCCTAGCGTCATTAAATACATTAAGCCTGGCATGATTAGATCTTGAATGAATGCATTATGCGAACAATTGATTTGTTCTTTTGAATAATCATTCTAGCCCTTCTTAAATTTAGTCAATACAGTGGGAGGTAATGAGTGGCTGTTGGAAATGCATTGGAGGTCCTTCGACACCTCGCTGAGTCCCAGATTGCTTCAGGCGCTGACATCCATTCTTGCTTAACCTAATGAAGCATCGTACGCTCCTGTGGCAGACTACTTAATCTCCCAACCATGGCTGTGCTGTTTGAGAAAAAAAAAATTCTATGTCGAAAAGTTGGAGGTCAGAGCACAACTCCCCATCTGAACACACCGGTTCACACGAGGTGCCATCTGCTGACACGTTTCACACCATTCGGTCTTATGTTAGAACCACAGGTCATTAATCAAGGGCTCTACTCCTCTTATTAATTAATTTATATTTAGTAAATATCAAACTTCTTAGTTTTATGCTGCACAAATTGAACAATCACACCATGAAACATAGCACATTATTTTTACTGCACGTACCTTTATTTTATTTCGAGTTTTCCCAATTCAAAAATGTCTCTATTCTGCAGGAGGAGACACTTTATACATATTTCATTAGGTTGTCAGAGGCAACTGGGCACCCTCTTGTGCTGAGACGGATGCATGCCACACAGACTGTAGCTAGCTGGTGTAATTTTCACAATACCCAATCAGAAGGTGCATCTGGACTATCAACGGGTGAAATGTGCAGCTTGTCCATGTGTCAAATTCAAAAGTTTCGGTTGTTTTCATTCTTACCTTGAAGGTTTGCCTCACAGACATAAACAGCAACCTACAAAAAACAGACATTTTGTCATGCATAAACTATTTTGTTCAGCTTATGGAAATAAGAGAAGAAAACGGTGTAAGGTTACCACTTGCACTTGCCATCTTCAAATTGTTTTTAGATGCTGGCTTGCGAGTTTCTATGCCAGCTTGTTTTTTCCTGTATTTAAATTTTTCTTATTTGTTGTTTTTTTTTATTTTTTTTTATTTCAAATGGCTTCATTTTCTTCCTTTCTGTATCACTGGACAGTTTAAAGAAGTCGATAAATTACATTAAAAAAAAATCTAAACAAAAAAAACTTTTCTCTCATTATGATTATGGCAGTTTAAGATTGATGATAAACATTTTTTTTCTATTCTTGTAAGATACTTCTAATTAAAAAAGAACAACAAAAATACAAACACAGAAACTTCAAACATTGTATAGCTCAGAGATTTGATTAATGGTTACATTGCAAGTGAAAGGGACTTTTGTCCCTTACTGCAGTTGCATTTTGGATGTAATAACTTCAAAGTCTAGGCAAATAGTCATCAAAGCTTAAACATGACAAGCTCTGCATTTCTAAAACAACTAACACTGTCACAGACGAACACGAACAGGCTTTTCTTTAATTGTGAAGTCACTGAGTGCTTCACCAGATTTCATCACACCGCCATGTTTATGTTGGCATGTTGAGGGGTGAAACATTGTTATAGAAATGCATTACCACCCCTCATCAAACTGAGACCAGTCACAGGCAGGATTATGTAAATGAGCCCTGATATGAGAATCAGTATGCCCAGGACAGAGCCAGCAGTGCCAAGATGAGCTGGCTGCGAAGCTTTTACTCTGAGCCAAGAGTCCCTGGCTCCAGCAGTGGAGAACATGTGTTGGTCTTGATGTTACAGTTACTTTGCATTTTTGCTCCTGACAGTCTTCATCACCCTTTTGGAAATCATAGAGGTAATTGGGAATATGTCAGCAGTTTAACTCTTCTTGGACAAAGCTTTGTCCCCTCCTTTGCTGCTTTACAAATCCGGTGTAATGGACCTTTTTTTTTTTTTGAACCATTGCAATGCAAATCAATAAAGTGGAGTCCATCTGTGAACTTTTCTGTCCTCTTAGCACCTCAAATTGGCTGGTTACATTGGCACAAATACATAGAATTTATAAAAGGCTGGCTAACATGTGGTTGTTAGCGGCGAATTTCAGGAGAAACTATGTTTCCGTTGCTAGAACCGCTACAATCAGTCCGCATTGCATTTTGTTACCTAAAGCAACTGGAATCTTGAAGATAAAAATGTATGCTAAAAAAAAAACGGATAAGGAACACTGTAGATAAATAAACGGAGACTGAGACATGAGAATATTAGAGAGTCAAAACAGTCTAATTCAGCATTTTACAATAACATTAAGTATTCTCTGCAGAGTGAGACTAATCCTGTCAGCTCAGGGCGAGAGCAGTACCTGCACATTAAGGCCAAGTGCTGCTCATTTCCCCACACAATAAAAGACAGACATCTTCCCATGTGAACACCATCAGGCACATTTTTAATATTCTCGCCATGAGGAGGTGCCTTCATAAGGAGCATCAGCATCTCTGAGCGTGTGGCTGTCCTGGGGAGTGAAGCTCCACAGAGCTGAAGATAATGGCCATATTGCCCGCAGCTCTTCAAGAGAAGGCATGAGTGTTGCCTGAGGCCACTGTCAGGAGAGGAGGGCAGTGTGCAAAATTTGTCACGGCTCTTGTTTAAGAGCCGCTTTGAGATCCATTTCCTACTTTCCAAACTAAACTATTGGACTTAGGAATATCATACTTATGATAATGGCCACTATAAAAAAAAAAAGAAAAAAAGAGCTCTGATGTGTTCTTTGTGAAATGCTCTTTTAATGAGAACAGCTGGGGGCATGATCCACTTTATAAATTATACCTCATGATTGCCTCAAAGATTTTACCTGGCTTTATCCCCGACTCCCCGACCCGTATATTTTATGACAAATTTGTAGCTTTCTTGAAAGTTTTGGGTGTGGCAGTGACTACTTATTTAGCAACAATATATGTAATGAGTGTGGCATGCATCTTATTAAGCCTAACAATATCCCTTAGGACGGATACATTCCAGGAAATACTTCAGGCACTGGGCCTCTGGTAGAGGATGAATAATGCCCTTGGCTTTAAGCACTTTGTCTTAAAGCCACAGATCACAGCCTGCAGACCCGATGGCCCTGCAGACCACCACTGGGCAGTGGGCATTACTAAATGACCAATGGCTCCTATGTGATATTACATTCTCCTTTGAGTTATGCTGCTGTAGCAGAAATGCAATATTTCTTCTTTTTTTTACTCTGTTAATGTGCTATTCCACAGAATTCAATGCGTGGTCTATTCTGTGTATTTTAGCATCTCTCATGAACTCATTTTTGCATATTTACTAGTGTAGCCCTTGTTGGTTTCTTTGAAATCAGATTAAACATTTGAAAAACGGTAATAAATCCTAAAACTCTGAAAAGCAATATTTTAATGCGCCTTTTTGATATGCGACCTGAAACTTTTTCTCCCAGTGCTTAATTTTCTTGAATCTTTCCTGAATTTTTCCTCTGCCTTTCAGTGGTGTGCATGTCCTCTCTGGGATCCGAAACGGGGCTTATTAAGTAAAATAGGACCACTGACACTAAGAGGTTCCTCTTCGTAACATTTAGTGGCACTAGTATCCTTTATTTAACTATTTAGACCGGAAAGGGGTCAGAAAGAGAAGCAGGAAGACATGCAGCAAAGGTCCTCGGATATGGAGTCGACTCCCACTCTACGCTACGCCACACTGCACCCAGAGTTTTCTGCTGCTGGACTGCTGGTTCAATTTCAGGGACCTAGGGACAAGGATTCAACTTAAACTTTGTGGAATAAGTGGAATAAGAACAATGTTTACCATTCTCAACCTTCTTTAGCTGTAAAGATCAAATTGAAAAAGAAAAAATCGAATTTTTTCCATATCCCTTAAGTTGAAGCAGCAACACACTGACAGCATGAGAAGAAATCCTGTCGGTGTCAGTGAATTCTTTTGTAAAACTTTCTGTGTAAACACAGTCAGACTGTTGGTGGTAAAATAAAAGGTTATGTGCAACTATGTTTTGAGCTTAAGGTTTCAGATCACTTAATAAAAATGTGCTTACATTTTGTATTAACGGAGTGAAAGGGCAAAAATATCTTCAATGAGATTCTAGATTATTTTAGTGATTAGCACTCCTGCTCAGACATGCTTTTAAGATCATTTTAAATGCTGTCAGCTATTTTGCTACCTAGATTTAAAAAAAAAACTTTTTAATACAATTTTAATTTTGATGTGCCGTGTTCAAGCAAATTGTGACTGTTCATCTTTAAAAGACCAGACATATAAATGAACTTTACTTAATAACCAGTGCAAGGGTTGTTTTCCCCATTGTCCTGACATTGACAGATTCCTAATTGTTTCCATGACCAGATACTAAAGGCAGTTTGCTTGCAGAATAAATTATAAATTAGATCATGCAGAAAAGAAACAGAATATGTGACCAGTGAAATGTTTTTTTTCTTCTTCTTCTTTCTTGAAGCCTACTAGGAGCTGAAAAATAATCAGATTTAAAGGGTATCAGCCACAACCCTGCCTTCTTAAAGCCAGTAGGCTGCTGGTAGATTTGTTAGTATTCACTCTCATCAGGGATAAGCTGGTAGCCATTTCTGTCAGAGCTGTATAATGATGATAATTCTTTAGAGTGTCATCTTATCCCTGACTGCTTCAATGGACCAGTTAATTTAAGAGTGTGGCTTTCTATCCTTATACAATAGAGTGGAGGATGTGTGTCTGTGACCATATGGATGTTTTTGATGGACTCTGAGGATACGAGTATAGGAATATGTTAAAGTGGGGTCACGCGCTGTGGACTTTAAGATACATTTTGATCTGTTCATAAAGGACACATTGATTCATGGTAGTTTAAAAATGGTCATAATGCCTAAGGGACTTTTGCATACATTCACGACCTTCCACACTGGGTGAAGATGGGTGAAAAGATTTAAAATAAATAAATTTTTTTCAGTGCAGGAGCATGAACTTACACAATGAACTTACACAGACCATGTTTTTTTTTTGTTGTTTTTTTTTTTCAAATCTCCAACCTTTAAATTTAGTATTACTTAAGGAAAAATGTGAAGTTAGGAAATTTCTCACTTTTACCTCCTGTACTTTTTTTTAAACCCGATTGTAGTATTCAGGAACATTTTATTAGAAATCTATTACTTCCTGTTACCCTGGAGTACAAATATGGCCTGACACTTAGGGACTCCGCAAGGGGAAAATCAAGTAAGGCAGATATGTACATTTGCTTAATAATACAACTACTAGCCTAAACTTGACAACATACACAGACAAAGACATGATGCAAAATAAAAAAAAATAAAAAACTGGTCTCTTTACTAACGTGACTAAATGAGGAACCATGCCATGGGGGTAAAAAGTCTCTCAATTTCAGTGTTGAAGCCCCTGTGAACCTTTTAAATAGTTTTCATTGAGAACTCTTAAAATTTTCATCAGGACAGGAACATAAGAATGACTCATAAGACATGAAATCAACCATTTTTCTGTGAGCATTTTAGTCTTCACACTTATTAACAAATTTCGGGTAAACTAAAAAGAGAAGAGGATTAAAGAGGAACCAGGACTCAAGACAATCAAGAAAGATTATCCAAAGAAGAACAATTCTGCCAAACTACAGTGGTTCAACATGTACCTTAAAGTACAAGAACCACTGATTTAGGACAACTTACATTACACAATTTGTTGTTGACATCCTATTAAAGAAGTCATTTGAAGAAAGAGGCGTAGAGAATTACAATTGGGGCCAATTATCCTATTGTGCAGAAAGAATACTTGTTAGATCAAGAAGTTGGCCTAACGGTGTTGCTCTGCTAGTTCCACCATGCAGGTTTTATGAGCGGTGTGTTTGCCTGGTGAGAAGGAGGAGTGGTTGCAGTGAATCACTACTGTGAGTTCTAGAAAGTCAAAGCTTGATAGTTCCAGTGAAAGACAACATTCATGCTGAGCCGATGTTACAGGCTACTGGAACTCTAGCATTTTATTGTGCGTTTCCCTTCTTCCTTCACTTCCTCCCCCAAATTGTCTGCTTCCCTCCTGTCATGAATCGTTGGTTCTTCGCAGAGTTGGTAAAACCTCTTCACTCCGGTGGTTTCCTGTGTGCCACTGGAACTAAATGAATAGAATACAGTCAAGAAAAGATGCTATATATATGATAAACATGTCAATAAGAAGTCTCGTTTTATCACTACTATGTATTCTAATATTGAAACCATTATGTTATTGACAGAAAAACTCAGGGGTATATGTGGCACATGCTCTTACAGCATTACTGCATTATAAAAATGTGAATGTTTCTCTCTAGTTCTTTTACCCCATCACATTATTGTGTATCTACTCTTCATTTCAACAATGTAAATAAAGACCTTATAACAGAGCATCACCCACAAGTTGATCATCACCATAGCCTGTCTCCCACGTTTTCTGGATATGTAGAAACATTCTAATGTATGAGTGCAACAGTTTTCATTCTCTGTGTGTAACACATTTGATGCTGTTGCTGTTAGATCAAAGCTGAGTTTTGCAATAGTAAAAGTGATTCTTAAATTATGTCTGAGGATGACGGAGGTTTAAGAAGCCATTCATTTTGGTTGTAAGAGTGTGAGAGAGAGCAACATGTTCAGCAGATAACAGAAAGGCTTGGAGATGCTGGTAGCCTTTTAGAAATCTGAGTTGAGATCAAGATTTGTATTCTCTAATATACATGCATTCCTAGCTGCAGTTGAAGCTAATTTATAAAACTTTGGAGATTTAAATTAAAGCTTTAAAGCTTAGTTTCATATCAAACTGACTTGATATGAAACTATCACGTCAGTTTCATATTTGAAACTGACTTGATATTTGAAGTCAGTTTCAAATATCAACTCCATAATCATTTTCTATCAAGAAAAGACTGTTTTACAATGAATGACCTCTTATGTTACAAGACACAATCTGCTCCTGATATGATTAATCGTGGCTCACAGTGGGAAGGCTGGAAAAATATTATAAATACTGTTGCTTTTGGTTCATGGAAAAACTGAAACCAACTAAACTAAAATGATTATTGGCAGGTTAACACTTTTACAGAAACTGGAAATCAGTCACAAAACATTGATCCAGGCATTTCTAGTTAGAACTTATCACAAGAGACAATTTCAGCATGTCTGCTTCAGTACTTCATTTAAACATATGATGGTGTGACACGGACTGAAACCAAGATTTTATTGCACTTGTTTCACACAATGAAAAATGACTGGCAGTAAACTTAGCAATTTTAGTTGTCGCTCAGCATGCTGACTCCATAGTGTCATACAGTTGAGCATTGGGAATACAGGTATAGTAGATGGGGCGAGTCAGCCGACTGGGACATCGTGTAAGAGCACAACACTCATTAGATTCTTATTAGTCCTCCTTTTCCTTGGAATATTGCCCTAGATGATAATTTCATAGTGTTTTTATCTGTTCAAGCTGCTGTTGTCAAAAAATAATAGCACTGCGGGGTAACGGCCAAGAAAAGTGTAGTGACTGCAATTTTTGTTCTTCCAAAAGAGGAATAATGAAGTTCATGGTCTGTGTTCCCCATGGGGGATGTAATTTGTGTCTCTATCCTGTGACAGTATATGATGTGCATTTTCCCCAATAGTAAGAGGAACCAGATATATTTACTTTGCTACTTTTACCTGACCTAATTGGACATTTTTTCACATAACATTGGTGACAGGTGCAAATGTACCCAAAGAACTAGTAGCTAAAGAAAAGTTAAATGTTATTCTCAAAAGGCATTAAAAAGAAATGTTCAGGCCTTACAGTGGAGCATGAAATACTTTATGCTTGCTGTCGCTGGTTCGTGTTATATTTCCAAACTGTCAGATAAACCACACACAACCATGAATTAACTGAGACACCAGGAGCCCAAGCTTTGCACTTTCTCTTGGGCTCTGCAAGCTGATTGTAACATTCTAGTTTTTCGCCACTCGTGGATAGATGAGCCGATGCTCCGTCAACCATGTCAACAAATCATTATAAATCTGTGGTGCACTTTTGATCATTCTGCTGCTGTTCTAACCTTCACTTTTATTGCAGTTCATGTGTAAAATGGTGCTGGGGCTGCAATCTGCTGTCCAATATCAGCTGTCCTGTAAAACCAGAGTAATCTGTCTCTGCAGCTCTGTTAAACTGCCTTCATCCCACAACAGAAATGTCAGTTGAGGGGCCAGAGATGTTATTATTGCCTGGTACCATGTAAACTAAAGTCACGCTTTATTTCATCTGGTATATCATCTGTGACCAACCTAACTTTAATACACAGTTACTGCATTCAGAATATCAAGATTCACTCATCTTGACTCCCCAATGTCATTGCCATATGTGTCTGACATATGGATGTGAAATCTTGTGTATCATACAGTTTTTTTCTTATTTTAAAAGGCATCTTAAAAGGCACACAAGCTTTTCAGATTATTCCTAGAGATGTCCCTTTACGAGCCCATTTCCCAGTAAAGGTATTTTTATTCGCTACTGCTGAAAACTGACTGGTTGTTGGAAAAATGATGATAGAAAACAACAGTCATTTAGTGTCTGGCAAAAGTAAGCTCTGGTGCATTTTATTGGGAGTTCATGTGATTGACCAACAAAAAGTAGCTAATAATTTTGAGAGCAAAAATGGCCCAGGTACACATCTAAATCCATGTGGGAATCTGTGACTAAAACTTGTAAATAGACTTGTAGATTTTCATTGTAATGCTTAAAATATATTGTTCTAAGAAGAGCTTTTCTCAAATTATATTTGATCTTTTTAATTGATCAAAACTGGTCGAAGTATTGATAGAACTCAAGGTTTCCAGGGTTTTCAAGGTTAATCTCTCCTGAGACCAAACTGCAGGTTATCAATCCCCACAGAGTGTTTTCTCTGTCCATCTTGTGAGAAGTGGGATAGAGGGCTTTGCTGGGGACATCACTTAGCGAACACCTCACCCAGCTCTGCCCTCTTTCTAGTGGCTTAAATGATGCTTCACCAATGTGTGTGAACAGCCTGTATCCCACGCAATTCCTCCATCACTGAAAACACACAGAGCCTATACTAGCCCGAGGTGATTGTATTTCAATTGTAAATGTGCTGTTTTTTAATTAGTATTTATTCATTGTGGTTGCTTTGTTGCACACACTAGAGGAACCTAAATTTAAAAAGCCCTTTGTAGTCAAGGGCATTCGGAGCACAGCTTCCTTGGGATGATGGTTGAACTGACAATGCTGATAAAATTGAGGTTCTTGTTTTCTGTCAACAAGGTGACATGTGCAAATCTGATGATTGTTAGTCTATGAAAGCCACGATCAGCGAGACTGTGATAGATATCGGTTATGACAGTGCAGAACTACAAACAACACAAGCAGCAGAAATGTGACAGAAAGACACACGTGTTTGGACAGTTGCTGAAATCAGATGACACTGAGGTGGAACTATAAGGAATCTGAGAAGTTATTTTAGGCAGCAACAGTCAATAGTTATGTATTTCCTAGTTCCTCTGGAGTGAAGAGTAAAGGGATGAATACATAATAGAACAAAACCAAAGCAGTCTAATATAAGCTACAACCCCTACAAGACCTATTAGTATGAGCAGCTTGAGCTGAACATGAAACTAATTCCAATTTCCCTCAGTATTGCTGCGCAGGGAATACGAACTTGTGGCAACATGAAATGAAAATAGTTGAAAGTTACTCCTCAGTGTACAGAAGATGAAGCTATATGGCACAAAAAGGAAAAGTTTCCATATGATTGCTAAAATGAACATTCTGAGTCTTATCTGGAAGGAGTATCTTCACCCTTAGACTTTAGCAATTGGTGGATTAGAGAGCTATAATTATCGAACATGGTGTGAGAAAATGGTATTTACTGGCTTTATCTCAGTTCATGATGTCAGCCTGACTCGATTAGCTCCTTTAGTCAGGAGCGAATGAGGTTACGGGCCTTATCAGGTTGGAATGTGCCTGCGAGCTGTTTGCTATTTGCCTGTTTACCTTTGTCAGTCACAAAGACCTTCTTATTGATGGCCCAGGTCTGGGAGGCTAAACCGATATTACAGTTTTTAATGGCAGCAGAGCAGATACTGTTCCCCCCTTTACAACTCAGTCAACCTTGTTCTTCCTGCCTCCAAGCAAACGTCCCTTTAATCAAGTTCTGGACGACGTGCTGAAGAGTATCTTAAAAGCCGTATTAATTAATGAAAAGGAAAGACGCACAACTGTGTTCAAAGGAAATAGCTGCTTTTAAATTCAGCTACGCTGATACCTTTGTGTTTCTCCGCTTAAACTCAGTCCAGGCAACATGTTAAGAAGACGAATTCAAATAGTAAACTGGTAAAAAAGATGGGCTATTTTGCTGAAAATATCTGATGCAATTTAATAAGAGCAAAAGCTGAATAAAGGACAGTGGATGCCAATTAATGAGGAGGCTTTAAAAGTGTCTAATACTAACATCCTGGGGTCAGTTGAACCTGAATATGAAACGCATTTTACATGTTTTTATGACAGTAAATCCACAGTATTCATATACACAAAGATTCAAAGAGGGTTTAACCTAAAGGGCAAATGGTTCTGTAGCTACACGTGTTTCAAATAAAAATATAAACTTAAACAGGGAGCCAATTTTACAACTACTTTTTATACAAGCGGTCACATTAATTAAAAGGACAGAGACAGAAACTGGTATGTTTTTATTACGTTCATTGTTCTGAAATAAACAGGAGAACATTTCCACTGAGCACAGTGGTCATCTTCATGCATTTCTTATTTAATAACTTGTAGTCAGGTCATTATTCTTCAGGAAGGTGAACTTCTTTCCCAGTTTCAGGTTTTTTGCTCCCTCTAGCAGTCAATTTTTGAATTGACGACGATGGCTGCACTGGACTTTATTTAGGGGCATCAGAATAAAGGTGAAAAATACAAATTAAGAGTAATTTCAAATGCATATAAAACTTTTATTTTTGTTGGAACCATCTAACATTCTATTTTAAATTCACAGCTATGCACTAGTTTAATAAAATAAAGTTTGTGGTTTTATTTTGCAAGGCCCTCGGGCCTCTTAATAATTGGAACAAAAAGATGGTGCGGCGTCGAGGAGAATGTATGTTCATGCTGTCTCAGAGACAGGATGCCCTGAGAACACATTTTAGAGATAACTTTTGATAGCGTGCCCAGGTGTGAGAACATTAGACCTGCTGGTGTGTAACAGGTGTGTGAGAGAGGATGGCTCAGAGGCTCAATAATGAGAGGTGTGGGAGCAAGACCCCCCATCTGCTGCAATGCACAGAAATCTGATCCAATAAAGTTTGACACAATAAGGTTTTATCTCAGATGAGAAAATGTGACCTCCAAATGTGAGGTGTTTTTACTCTGATGCATTTTGTGTACCTCTTTAATCGTGCAAACATAAAAAAAACTCCAGTATGTTATAAAATAGACCAACCAGCCATCCATCCTTGGGGGCTGGTGCTTATCTCCATAGATTTCAACATAAAGACACATTTAAAATTTAAAATGTGTCTATTGTGAGTATACATAGTCACTCACAATATGTATACTATTTTAAATTAAATATTGTTGTTGTGTAGATAATGGTGTGGAAGGTGTCAAAGTAATAAATCTTTCATCGCCCTTACTACTTCTTACTTCTGTAACACTAAAAATGTGCTTTGTCTGTAACTCTGAATTTTATTCATTTTCAAACTGACTTTGTTTTTGTACATTGTTCCCTTTTTTGAGTCTTTGCTCCTTTCTTATTCCATCCTCCTCATAGATTCCTTTGTTATAAATTAATCAATAACAACATAAAGTTTTCTGAAACGGTACATAAGACTCGGATTCTCTTGTTCTTGTTGCTTTGTTTATTTCATTTTTGCAGGGGGGGGCAAAAAAAGGCAGTCTTCTAAAAAATTAAGAATGAATGACGGCTCTGGGAACCGGGGTGCTCCGAAGGTCCCCTGATGCCATTGATGTTTTGTGAGGAGATTTTCCACTGTCAGCCAAGTGGTTCCCGTGTTGCTGGATCATGGTGTGTCTGTTATCAAACGACAAGTGATTCCCTGTGTAGCCAACTTCCAAACCTGTCAGGGAACTGCATTCAGTGTGGCAACTGGCTCGTTTCCAGCAGACTGCTCGTCTTAGCCACAGCGGGGCGTGTCTCTGGTCAGGCGACTGTTGCCTTTTTTTTCCCCCCTCCTTCGATGTTCACAGAGTGACTTCTCTTTCAATAAGATTCTCTCTAGTCTGCAGGCCAATGTGTTGCTGACTTCTTTTCCTTAAAAATGACAGTGGTTTAATTGCACCTAAGCTATAATACATATTCAGTGACTATCATGGTCACAGTAATGATGATTTGTCCAATTGTGAGCAGAAAATGTTATTTTGGAGACCATATAAACCAGAACCCGACTCAAGTATTTCAAAGTCTGATGTGGTCGATGTAGTCGGAGATTAATTGTGAAACAAACTGTAAATAGAAAAAGTGTAATTTATAGCAGCATTTAAGTTTCTTTTAGTCATTCACATGCATGTGTACAAAATACCCTGCTGCAAACAGGCATGTACTGGCACTTCCATTTGACCAAGCAACTGGTGATTGGATGTAGGCTACTGCTACAATACTGTGTAAAACATAGTGGTAGTAAATTGAAGCAGTCATGTTCTCTTTTACTTGTGAGTTTTACCAAACTATACTACTGTAATTAAGCTGTCAAAAAAAATTTCTGAGAACGCCATCACACCACTTGCACTTTAGCAAGCTGTCTAAAGTTACACATGTAGAGTTTACAGGGAAAATTAAAACACTAAACATTGAGAAAAGGAGTTGCTGGTGTAGTTAAGTATTAAACATGTTGGAGGAAGCAATGGAGGAAGTGATGATGTATTAAATTTATGAATGCAATCTGTGGATGTCAACGGATGCTCCATTCTGACAGAGAACATAAAAGTAAGCACCAAGGTAAAACAATGCATTTTCTTTCTTTAGTTACCTTTTGCTCACAGCCACATTGTTGGTCTGGCTGCAAACTCGGCTTGATCCATTTGCCATTGCAGTACCAGGAACTGTGCTGTGTACTCATTACTCAGGCTAGAGTGTTTCCTTTTCTGAATGTCAAAAGAGTATCATAAACCTTGGGAAAAAAATTGTTTTAAACTTTTTTTTTTTTTTTGCAGATGAGAAGAAATATCACCTTTTGAAAATATTCACGTTAATAAATCTTACCTTCTTCTGACCTGCAGGAGTTGAGAGAAAGTAATGTTTACTCCATCTTTTCCCATATTGCCATTATACTTCCAAACATTTAGTATATGGATTATCATATTTCCATTTGAAAGATCTTTCCTCTCCACAGAAATATCTGCCAGTTTTTTTCTGGATAGAAAAACTGGCAGTTGTTCTCTGATGTTGCCTAATGTTACATCAGCATCCAAGTATGGCAATGGGAATGATTGTGGATGGGGTGTCAGTCACAAGGCTCATTTTATTTTGAAAAACAAACAAACATACCCAACAAAAAGCGAGTTTTACAGTTTATGAACTTGGAAAACAATTGAGAGGCTGATAATGATTTATTAATCTATCACAGTTTTAAGACTAATCCTAAAATATAAGTTTTATCCTTTAAAATGTATTATTTTTTAAATAGGGAAAGAAGGTAAGAATGGGAATGATGCGCATGTTAAGACTGAAGAGAACAGATGGAATTTACTCCTATTAGAAACATTTTTTTGCTCTCCTCTGATTTCACAGAGTAGGTTGCTGGATGTCCAAGTTGTTTACATTTATTCTTTGTAAGTGAAAACTTCTGATCATTTGCCAGTGACTGGCTTTGTGTGAGCCAAAGAAAAAATATATTTTAGCCATGCATATTCAGCATAAGAATAAATGATTAAGAACTTCCAGTGAGATCAAGAAAAAAAAGTTTTAACCAATTTGAATG
Organism: Micropoecilia bifurca; assembly: GCA_903067075.1. Classification (NCBI taxonomy): domain Eukaryota; kingdom Metazoa; phylum Chordata; class Actinopteri; order Cyprinodontiformes; family Poeciliidae; genus Micropoecilia; species Micropoecilia bifurca. The sequence continues at coordinate 26,710 of CAEGAF010047212.1, forward strand.
ATGAATGAATTGGACTCCTTTGTTTGCTAACTATGCAATTGAATTGGAATCTGTCTGACTTAAGACAACAGGTGTAAATTTGCTATACAAATGAATTGAACAAATTGACATTGTGAATAAATTTGATTTCAATATACACCTCCCAAACTGTAAAGGGAAGTCATTACAGAGAATTTGTCATTCCCTCGTGCAAATGTTTGCCCTTTTTAAAAAAAAAAAAAAAAAAACCTCTAACAATCGTTCCTTAAGTGTGACAGATAATGGCAGAAAAGATTGGAGCAAATGTGAGCAGACATGTCCAACAGATCCCTCCCTCTGTTGTCTGTACCCTCTTGTCCTGTCAAGATTGCAGGGTGGCTATTGACTATAACACTCATGGGTGGAAGCTGGGGAACCCAAAAATAATCCACACATGCATGGAGGGAACATGCAACCACCGCCATGTAGCCCGCATTGCATAAAAAATTCCTAAAAAACAAATAGCTGCATATGACATTTGTTTTGTAGTCCATATATTGCATTTGGATACAGTATTTTTTATGATAGAGGGCTAATGATGACAATTTTGATGAGAGATATAATGAATGACTGCTTGGCTTTGATGTTAAAAGCTTGCTACTGAGGAATTGCATGTTTCATGCCTCCTTCTGCAACTTCTTCAGAACAGCATCTTGTAATTCTCGGCAAGTTTTCAATTCAGGCTCTTGTGACGTTGACACAAGCCGTTGCAAGCCCAAATGATTTGCGAGGCAGGACTGTGCAAGGCGGACGACTTTAAGGATGACTTGTGTAAAATCAAACAGATTCATCAGAGTGGATTATTTTCCAGCCTGTAGCGCTCTCTGGAAATTGACCATCTTTGGAACTGTATTTCTTTGACATGGAGAACAGCTGTTTTGAATGATAACCAACTGGTATCCTAGGAAGGTGATGAAGCACATCTTAGACATACCAATACCAACCTATTCTCTTTGTTTTTCAGGCTTTTTAAAGTTTTGAATCATTTTATCCTATTCAGAATTCAGTCTGTCATTTTCTAGGGCAGGGAAGGTGGACATGTCACACTTGTCAAGGTAAAGAGACATTTTATTCAACAAGCATTTGCTCTAAAAACCATAGAATAAAATCACTTGCAGAGTTCACCATATGTTTCACCATTAAAAGACGCATTTCAACTTGTGGTAATGTTTGAACATAGGTCGTAATACAGAAAAAAGAAAAAAAATCTGCTTCTTGTATCAAAGTACTTTCAATGTTATTTTTTAAACCTTAGTTTAAAAAAAATCAGTTTTTTCTCCTTGTTGGTCACCTTAATGCAATTTTCTCATGTCTCGTTATCCCTTTAAAAATCATGTCATCTATTTGAAGGTCTGTTCTCGTGATCAAATTCACATTTCTTTCCTATTTTTCCTAAAGGAAACTAATTATCAAGGTTATGTGTTTGTTGGTGTTTTCCAAACAATAAATATTCCCACAGGGTCTGTTCAGTGGAGGAAACACCTTTTCAGATGAGATTTTTTTTCTATCTAATTGATTTGAAGCAAAAACATGCAGCTTAAACTGATGACTTGTCTTCTGATCATTATTTGCGTTGAAGACAAGTTTAATTTTTTTAAATCTTTTTTAGTCTACATGTTTTACATATAGATATGTAGTTGGACAGCATCTGCAAGATGCTTGGCATAAACTAGTGTACAGCTGTGGTGTGAATTCTTGCCGTTATCTTTGGCGGTGGCACAAAGACTTGGAAGGACTCAGGAATTCTGGATCGCCTTAAGCGGAGACTCTAATCAGCATGCGTGGGGCTTCAGCAAGGCATCTGGGTAGCCACATAATGTCAAGCAATTTTCTGTAAGTGAAGGAAACCTGATTTGGTGCAGAGTGGCTGAGTAGATGGGCTCTCTAAAATTACTTTGAAACATCTGAGTTTACATCAAATACAGCTTAGCTGGACTGAAGCATAACCTCCTGGCATGCACAGCATGGCATGCACACCACACTACGGCTAACAGGTAATGCTTAGGGACAGAGGCTACACTTTGGCTGACCTTGTGTTTCGCTTAACACAGCTGAAAAAAGTGCTTGAGTTACTATATCGTAAACCTGTAGAGTTAAAAACCAATGTTTTAGTTTGATAAATTTCTGCTTTGCTGCTCTGTTTTGAGAACAATTGTAGCAGAACTGCGAGAAGGAAGAAAAAATGGCGTAAATTTCACATGTCAGTTTAATTTGGATTAACATTTGAGATGTTTCACACTTGTTTGGGCAACTAATGATTTAAAATAATTGTGGTTTAGGTGCTTCAAATGAAAAATATCAGCAGGAGGCCACTTAGTTATTTCCCTTTGATCAATAGCCACAGTTAATCATATTGGAGAGTTACTTGCCCCTAAACGGGGATCTGAATCACAGTCATTGGAAATGGGGCGTTGTATAAACCTTTCTCGGACTTAATGTACAATTACTTCAAATTAGAAATGACATTTGAGCAATGTTAGAATTATTTGTCTCCATAATTGCACAAAATACTGAACAGATTTTCAAAGGTACGTAAATGGGTGTAAAAATTATGTGTTTAGGCGTCTGACAAAGTGGTTCACCTAACAAAAATGTCAATTTACAACAGATAGGTCTTCCATAGTCTATAGTTTCTTTTATCAGTGATTAGTATTCTTCACATAGCATTATAATCTGTAAACATCACTCTATGTCTGCATTTCTAGTAAACAGACGCTTACCGTAATTTGGAAATTTCCAAAAAAACTATCAAGATTTCTATCCTCATTTGACCATGTTCTTGTTTATTAACCTTTTAGCATTTACCTTGATTTAGGCTGAACATTTTGATTAGCTCTAATAATATATATATGGGTTGCCATTTGACAAAGAGTAATTAAAACATTATACCTTAACTCTGTTAAACAAATGAATCTAAAATATACTTTCAGCCTTCCAGCAGTAAAGCTGACTGGTTTAACAGTTAAATTATAAAAGTAAAATGACCTGTTAAAATTATGTTTTCAGATGCAATTTTTATTACTGTTGTTGCTATGCAATACAGTGCTGATAGGCTTGGCCCTCTTGTTTTTTTTGTTTTTGTTTTTTTTTTTACAAACCAGTTTTGCAAAAGAATTTATTTCTATTTTACATACATAAGATGACTACTATTGGACAAAGTAGGTACAACTTGTGTAGAATCTTGTTGTCATTTTCAGAACCACCACCATACATAACTGCCTGGGTTCACTGTTCACTGAAATTATTTTGTGATTTCCCCTTAAGGGCATTTGGATGTTAGCTGACATAAAGATGAAGTGCTTTCCCATCAAATGCTTACTTATGGGCAGATTGTCCTTGGAGAGTTTGCTGTGGGACGTTGGCAAAGGAAGAGCAGTGACCTCAGTCACGTCCAGCCGAGGGACTGAGGTCAGCTCTCACTATGAAAAGACAAACCTCTCAGTGGTTGGTTAAACTCATCACTACAGGGACAAGCAGCACACAACAGAAATGTGTTTGACAGATGATGATGGGATGTTGTCACTTTTTTTTATCAGTTCAAATACAAGTAAGATGTAGGCTGAGTGCTCATGATTTACACCTCTGGCGGTTGTGTTTGCCAGAACCCAATCTTTCTCCCTTGCTATGTTTCTCCTTTTCCAATTTTCTTTCTTATCTTTAGTCAGTGATTGTGGTCTTCAACAAATTACATTAATCTGCCTTGTGCTTGTTCTCCTTTCGTCATTGTCAAGGTTTAGTTCATTCCTTAAAATAAAAATAAAAGTATTAAATCATTGTTTTTTTTCTTCACTTTTGGCATCATTTATTATTTGCAAATAAGTGGATTTTTTTTAATTTCATGTTAGTGATGAGCAAAGATGAGGCAGTTATCCTCCTTCAAAATGTATGTGTTTGTCTGCTGCATTTTTAATTGATGTATGTTTTTCAGTGTCAAGTGACAAGTGTTCTTCATGTGCTGCTTGGAAATTATTTATTTAATACGTGGATGTCTTCAGGTTCATTAGGAAATAGCATTTTTCTTCTCTTAATCAAATCAGCAAAGAACAGCTTAGTCCAAAGCAATATATCAAAACCATTAGTCAGGCTTATTCAGAGTTATTAAAGGTAATGTTGTTATTGCTCTGTGTGAGTCAATTTGTCAGATTCAAATTAAACCCTAAAAAAACACTAACATATTGAAGGTGCCAAACTGATTGTTTGTTTACTCTGACATCCCTTTGCTAAGTTAATTACCAATGGGACTTTGAAGGTTTATATGTTTTGAAATACAAAAGTGGACATACACCATTATAAAAATTTGTAGTAATTTAACTAAAAAAAAGGTGAAACTTATTTCATGTAGATTCATGACACAACTGTGTATTCTAGGTATTTATTTCTGTATTTTTTGAAAAAAGTCCCTTACAGCTAATAGAAACCCAAAATTCAATTTCTCAGAGCATTAGAACAGTTCATAAGAATAATTACACAATAGTCTTTTTAAAGCAGAATGACCCAGGTTGTTTTAACAGCAGCCTTCAGCTTGTGTACATTGTCGGTTCTGCTGTCTTTTATTTTCAAATGATTTTTTCTTTGTCTGAACTTGTTTAGAAATGACTTCCAACAGAGGGCACTGGATAACTCTACTCAATTTGTTCTCTTATTTTCTTTGGTTGGCTGATGAGACAACATATACAACAGCAGTCCAATTAAACCTGTTGAAGTATCAATATTAAATGGCTGACACATTAAACAATAAGATTGTATTTATAGTATATAAAATGCATATAATCTTACAGGGATATGTTTGGGTTATTTTATTGGTTCTCAGTAAAAGTTCTATTAGGAATGCCAAAATGTTTGTTTTTTTTCTCAATGAAATTTATGGATATACCTCCTGTGTGCTTGCAAACACTTTCCCTTCACAAGAATGAGACTCTTATCACTGTGTCTGAGTTTGTCAACACTATTGCAGGCGAGTTGTAGATTAATAACTTCCTACCCAAACAAAAACAGGTAACACCAAAGAATTGTGGGAAAGATGAATGTGTGCTAAAAACAACAAATTCTCTATTAGATTGGCAAGCATCAATTTTGATGTTCCTGGTTTCCTCATCTGATAAGAGTTTTGTCACAAATTACCAGGAGATGACCTATTTTACAGATAAGCATTTTGTCCTTTTCCCACACTTCAGGTTGCCAATGACCTATTTTAAAGTCAAAAATAGTATTTTTTTTCTCCACAAGGCTTCAGTATAACCCCCAGCTATAAGTACTATAATGAGCAAAATTACCACTATTTTTACTTTGGTTTGCCTTTGCTCTAAATTTTGAACACAGACGGCATGAGAAATCTTTTTCATTTATCTGGCAATAAATAAAACATTTCATACACACATGGGCATGCAGTACTTCACCACAGATGGGTATTTATAAACTCTAAGGGAATCATCCCAGCATTTATCAAGAATGTACAGTGGATAAACACACGAGCATGACTTTGATGAGCCTGCTTAATACAAATGCTCATGCAATGTTCTTGGCTTTAGAAATATGATAAGAATGATCATAAAAATTGTTATCTGTTAAACTGAGTGTAATGTCACGCTAAAAACTGCTGGGTAAAAAAATCAACACCACCCATTAAGAGTTATTTTGCTGACCCAGTCCTTTGTTAGATAAGAACTGATTCAGGCCTTTGTTGATTTAGAAACGACACTGTAGGGTTCAACACGTCATCCTGTGTTAGGTTTTTAATCCATTAAATGAGTTAAAGCAGTTTCAAAGGACCTTGTGAGTAACTATATCTGTTGTTGAGGCTCAGTGAACTCAATTATTTCACATTTTTATTTGATGATAAACTTTTATTGCAAAAAGGTGACATGCCATAGTGACTGCTGAATTTATTTAATGACCCAATGAGTGATTATCCTTTAGAAGAACCGTTGTCATAAAAGGAAAACGCTGTGGAAGCTCTTGTATTTCAGCTTGTGCTTAGTCCGACAGTTTTAATTCTGGCTGTAATTCCTAAAAAACAGCTCTCTCCAGTTCTGCACACACATGGCCACTCCAGCCCAGCCTCTAACTCATATGTATTTAAGAGTCGAGCTGGATTTGAAAACTTAATTGAGATCACATTGTTTCAAACTCTCTTGTGCCCTTTAGCATCATGGCCAACTATCATCCATGTCATTTACTTTAGAGAGTCTCCATTCGACAAGCTGAATATCTTATAAGCATGAAAAGTGGGCCTTCATGACAACTGGAAAAGGGAGTCAACAAAATTTGCATTCCAAACATTTCTTTACTAAAGGTTTGCTGTTGGTATTGATGACATAAAATACATGCTATCAGAAACTCTACATTCTGTATCGATCTTTCCATGTAGCATGAGCCAACATTGGTAGACAGATTAAGAAAAACGATAGCAGTCAAATAAAAACTACTCGTGTTAAATTTCTTTTTGACTTACAGATTGGTCTGACATTTAAACGGGCAAATTGGCTTGAAGGCTGTATAATAGATTAACTGAAGTTGCTAATTTATAACATATTATCCATGTCTACCAAAGAGTATGTTGGAAAAGAATAACATAACTAAACAAGTCACATTTGGATTAAAATTTGTTAAAAAAAAAAGTTTAATTCTATTTTAAATATTATCAGAGAAAAGCTGTTTGAAACATGTCTTAGAAGACTCACTGACCAATGGTTGAATTTGGACTGCACATTAATTTCTGTATAGCTGACATTAGAAATATTTTTTGTAGTCAGTTTATAGCAGATTATTTTGGCCAAAGTATGAACATATCCGTGTTAGAATCCTAACACGGATAGAATTCTCCTTGTTGAACCTGGATTATCCTGACGGCTTTTTATTCTGGATTCTTGTTTTTGTTTGGCTCTGGCTCCCTGTGTTCTTGTGATTTTTGTAGGTTTTTAGTTGGATGTTAAATGGGGAAGCAAGGGACCTGACCAATTGTTTTGAGGGACCAGCTTTCCCTTCACAGCTTTTGCTGTTTTGTCCAGTATTGTGTTCATCTCTAGAAAAGCCTTTTTTCATTTAATAAAAAAACACATATTTACATATGCTTGGTGCCATAACAGATATATAAATGCATTTTGCTCAGCTTATTTTTGAATAATTAACCAACAATTCAATTAAATTAAAATCATATTGTCCAGTTATCTAGCTTAAAGTAAACAAATAATAATAATAATAATAATAATAATAATAATAATAATAATAATAATAATAATAATAATAATAATAATAATAATAAACTAGCAGGCCAGACCTAAAAACAAAACTGGACATTGGGAATGTTGTATATTTAAATATAGCTGAAAGTCACACATGTAGAGTACATTAATATATCTTCTATCCCATGACAGACTTGATTTCACAGCTAGATTAACATACAACATTGTTTTCTCTTTTTTACTTAACAAAAGATGCACTCACTTATACATTCATCCATTGTATATAGCCGCTCCTCCACAGAAGGTTGCACAGACTATCTTAGGACAACACACAGGGACATTGGATAAAAGTCATGCACACACACACACATACACGCACACACACGTCATCACAACCATATGCAATTTAGAGACCAATTAACCTCACAGTCATATTTTTTGAATGTGAAAAAAAAAGTATGCTTCTAGTAGATAAAGGTTCACCTCAACTGCAAAAAATATAAGAGTCACACAGAAGACATTAGAATGTTGGTATCTAATATTTTCGTTTGTTGCAAAGGGCCCCTATTTAAGCCTGAGTAACATATTCTGAAACAATGCGTAACATGTAATGAATGTGCATGAAGCAAGTTATCAATTTTTAATTCAAGTTTGTTTACTTATTCATTCTTTTTTTTTGGAGTGCACCAACTATTTTCATCATTTCATAATAATTCGCAATCTCCTACCTAATAAAGTTACAGCTATACAGAAGCAGTATTCTTATATAAGATCATTCTTAACAAGAACTAGCTATGAGTTTAGTCCGTAGAGGTTAAAATTGAATTAATTCATTTCATTCCTGCCCAGAGCCATCAACATCTACTGCAACTCTTTGAATCATTTTGAATTAATATGAGCTACACAATGTTTCTCAACCTTTTTTGGCCCAGCGCCCCCCTAGCCCTTATCCAGGTCCCTCAACGCCCCCCAGTGGCCCAAAGAGTGGGTTTGCAGATTTCACCTCGCGCACGTTACGAGGTACAGGTGGCGGGTGGCGGGTGGGGGGTAGAGAGTCCGACAAATCTGTTGGGGGGAGGGAGAAGTGCATCGCTACTTCACGGGCGCCGATAAATGTGTAATTGCGCCACTGCCACAACCAAATAACTTGCAGGCTACTTTGCACTGACCATTATTTTATTATTGACAATAAAGTTTACCTTCGACCAAACGCCCCCCTAAGGCATCCCAGCGCCCCCCTTTTGTAAAAATGTCCGCCAGCGCCCCCTGCGGTCCTCTGAACGCCCCCTGGGGGGCGTTACCGCCCACGTTGAGAACGTCTAAGCTACAACATTGAATTTCCCTTTGGGATTAATACAGAGTTTTTGAATTTGAATTTGTGAAACTTTGTGAAAGAATTTTGCAATCCCAACATAAAGCAGTTCAAATTCATTCAAGTATTTTTAATGAAAGGAATTGTTTTAGAAATAAAATCCAAACAAAATTCTCTCATTCCAATGCTTTAAGTGATAGAAAGTAAAGAGTCTGCAATGTGTCCTTTGTAAATTTATCTAAGATAATTCTGTTGTTCAGTACAGAATGCACAGTTGCTCCATCATCATTATTGCTTCTTTCAGAGACAGTTTAGCTGCAACTCTAATATAAGAACTTTGTTGTGAGGCAGTACATAAAAACTCAATGTCATTACCATAAAGGTTTTTAAGAATATAACTTGCTTGTTCAAAAACACAGAATTATGACTCAAAAAATAAAAATATATTTAAAAAAATCACATAAATGAGCTACAACTTTGTTGGACAATTAAAGTTGTACCGCCAGTAATCTGACTCTGTTTATTTACTACTTAATTTATCGTCAGACAAACTTTCAGTCAATAAATCATTTATGTAATGCAAAAGTAAAGTCATTTTGCACAGGTGCAGCTTGCACATTTGAACTGAGAGTTAAAAGCCGTCTTTTGTAACACGTTCAAGTGCCGTTTTATTCCCCCAGATATATCCAGTGTGAGGGAGCACAGCAGGGGGGGCTGCTCGCTCTTCTCATTGGTTTGGAATGAAAGAGCTCTTAGTTTCAAACATGGACTGAATAGTTGAAGAGCTAAACTTAATCCCCCATCCAACACCTTTCTAAGAACCTTTTTTTGGGGATTTGTGATAAAGCAGTTAAAAAATTGCATATCCATTTAAATTGCAATATTCATCTTCATCATATTTAAGGAAGTAGTATGAATCTTCTATTTCAGGATGTGAGTTATTTGCTGATTTAAAGTTGAGAGTAAGCTGCATGACCGGAACACAATGCAGAATTGCTTAACCTGAAGGACTTATCATGTTCTTGTTTCCCCAGCGATTGCCCTGATCTCTTTTATTGATGTTTTTCTTTCAGATGTAATGAAAGAAAAAAGTAAATATAACTGTTGCACACTGAGTAGTTTCTCCTATCCTTTCATTTGTTCAGGTTTCTACTTTGACTATCAAATCAAATATGAGTATTTGCACAAAAATATATGAGCATACAAAAACAGTGATTATATTTAGTGGAGCAATAAATTAATTTGCCATTCTTTTTCCACAGGTGCTCTGTTTGGTTGATGGCTGACAGTGACTATTGCAAATCACTGAAAGGAATAGTGATTTGCTTTCACTATTGATTTGTGAAAGCAAACCAATAGTCCAATTTGCTTTCACAATCAGGAAGGGGTGTAAGCCCTAATATTCCTAATCCCCCTTCAAAATCTCTTTGTGTAAAATGAATAAACATTATGAAACAATAACACTGATCTGATAATGATCGCAATGTTTTCTTTAACAAATTATGTTTTTTTGTCACAAAGTGTTTTTTAAACGACAAGTTTTATTGTAATGACAGTAAAATAACTCACAGAAAAAAGGTTTGAAAGTGTCAAACTATGTCATAAAGAATCTTGATTAAAGTTTAGAAATATTCACTGGACGTCTGATCAGTCTACATGTGCAACACTGCATACTAGTGATTGTTAAATCCAACCCAAACTCACCAAAGCAGCTTTTTGGATTAGCAACAAATCAGACCTCAACTCGTACGTCATCAGTTTACATTTTTCTTAAATTGTGCGTACCGCCGAGGGTTGCCTATTCCTACATAACAAGCAAGAAAGTGCTTCCGAGGCACAACTGCCAAACATGCTGCTCTGGACAAAAAGGCATATTGCTCCTGTAAAAAAGTGGCTGGTAAAAGGCACTGTTTGCAAAAGGAAAATATTTGAATTTATTTGCTTGGTAAATTACATTTTACCTCAGACTATGCAGTTTTACACTAAAAGCAGTAAGATACATGCCACTTAGCAGACTGGTTAAGAATTTGCTCCAATTCAATTCAAATGCACAGTTTGATAAGTTAACAACATAGTAGCTATTATTTATTCAGTAATGAGCAGCTACTCAATAATCTCTTAATAAACCTTATGTTTCACAATAAAATAAAATTAGCCTAAAATAAAAGATTGTCAAAAAAAATTTAATGTTCAGTTCTGCACAAAAACAAAAAGCTGGCAAATCTTACTTTGACTCTTTGTGACAGCTTAGTTTTTTTTTCAATCCATATGACCAAAGAAGGTACTAGTTATACACAAAATTCTGCAGACGTGTTCCACCATTATTCACTGAACATTTCAGCTTCTCTTTGCTGCAGGGAAGAAGGTTGCTCTGACTTCCACCTCATAATACCCAAAAGGTGTCAAAGCTTTTACTTTCTTTTTTAGAAACTCCTGTCTGATTTCAGTGGTACGCTTTGAATTGTTATCGTGCTGGAACGTTCTTCCTTTCTCGAGCTGCAGGAGAATGGAAGTCATCTTGTCAGCTCATATTTCAGTACATTCACAGGAGCTCTTGGTGATGTCTTTAAATTTCATGTCCCAAAAGCCTTTGCACCTTGCAACCCTCGTATTATTAAATTATGGTAAGAGTTCCTCACTTCCTAGACCAGGAATTCCAAGTCAAGTTCATGCCAAATAATCTGAGCTGAGCATATTTATCTTGTACTCATTATAGCAAAGGACGTGCTCCCAATATTCATTAGGCTTCCGTCATGTTCTCCAGCAAAATCTAATTTTGCAGTTTGGACTGTAGAAAAAGCAATTTTTTTTCTCTTGTACCCCATCCACTGAGGTCAATAATACAGCAACCCATGCATTGTATAAGCTGTCACAAAAACAGATTTTTTCCATTTATAAGCCCTTTGACAAATTGACTACAATATTATGTGAATAGTTCTCCTCCCTTAGAGTTAGAAAATCTACAACTTAATTCACCATTCACATGTAGATTAAATGTATTTATCTTTGTAGATTATAACTTTTTGCTCTTCATTTAGTTTTTATCAAACATACAATTAAAAATGCAACTGGCCATTTATGAGTTTTTTGTAAATTTGTGCTTCTTACCTTTTTATAAACTACAATTTCATTGTTTCGTTTAGCATCAGTTAAGCCCTATTTTCTGCTTCCATTTCTACTATTCAATCATGCTGTTTTCCTGACTATGGAAAGGCAAAAAACACACAATGCTATCAATAGAAAGTCTTGATCCCACCTATCTAACTTATTGTTTCCTTGTTTTATCCCCTCATGCTATCAGTGGCTGGGACAAAAAGCAAAGCGAAAGGTGAGTTATTGTTTCCATTTTCTTGGTACATGATTTATGTCGCACACAGTTTCCAATAAAAAAGGTCTGGATCAACCTTTTATCTCCCCCAAGAGCCCAGCAAGCATTAACATATGTTGCTTTGAATGAAGCTTTCTCTGCGTATGTTTTTTTTTCCTTTTTTCTTTCAAACATTGATTTCTTCTGAAGAGGTATACTAAGCCCACTCCCTCATTCCCGGATACGGGCTGCTTCACATATGTATAGATTCACACTAGGGAGCTGCCCACGTCTCCCAGTCATTCCTCCCTGTATGGAGCTGCTGTGCAGCTCCAGTGAAGCAGCTGGGGCGTGTTCCTGATTCAAGGACAGCTCAGAGGAGAGGAGTGAGAGGAAAGTTTCTCTGTCTTCATCTCCCTACTTAGTTCCAAGTTATATTAAAGTCTTTCTTGTTAGAGAATTGCTTTTCACGCTTTTGAATTTTACCTCGATGACTTGCTTGATGGGAAATTATTATGGTCCGTCACCATAATAATTGTCGCTTTGTTTGCTTAAAACAAATAATTTTGAGGCTGACATTGTTTAGTCAAGCTGTTGGTCAGATATTAGACAAAAAATAGCCTTATTATTTCTTAAGGACCATCATTTGGGTTCATTGAAAATTATGAAATGATAATGTGTGTTATTGATATCATTAGACAAGGCATGTTCAGATGTACAGCATATTTCAGCAACATAATTTAAAGTGTCTTACAGCTTAACATTTTGAAAACATAAAACAACAAACAAGCAAGAAACGTAAAATTTTTTCAAATGTCAACATCGGAATCTCCAAAAAGCAACATAATAAAATTTTGAACTAAATACTAAAAATCAGGTTCAGTTTTGCCAAAAAACAAAAGCTGAGTTCCTTTTTCATTGGGGATTTTTGGCCTTGATTTAACGGGAACTCGCTGTTCCAGCATTTTTGCCATTTTCTGGAAGTTTATTCCAGATTAATGGAGAATACAAATTAAATCCTGCTTCTCCAAACTTCTTGCAGGATGCTTCTCCAAGTTTGGTGAAACATGAATACAGATTAGACGAGACCCAGAGCAATTGAAGCAAACAAGTGGGCTAGCCAGCTTCAATATTTACCCCTTGACCAAAGTGTTAGTCAAAATGTCAACATAGACAGACAACAGGGATAATTAAAACGCTAGATAAAAGTTTTATTGAGCATTTGTCTTTACTTTTTTATCTGATAATCTAATGTACAATTACATTAAATATACAAAATATTAAAGAAAGCTACTTGTTTAAAAACCCACATTCTTTTTAGCTTATTCATTGGTAGACGTTAATCACATTCACTCATATTTTAGATTAAAACCTCATCCAATATGATGGCTTAAGTTCACAACCCAAACCAAATCTGGAATAATCTGTGTTTGTCCCTGGAGACTGGCTTTAGATCATCTGAATTGTGTTATTTCATCCTGCTATAGGTTGAATCTGCTTAGCAGTTAGTACAGACTAGCTCTCTGGTCAACACGGTCAAATTGTTGCAATGAATCCTGGCAGAGGATTTGCAGTGTGAAATTTATTCTCCCCTACATACATGGGCACTCCAGCTTCCTCCATTAAACATGTGTGCTAGCTCAGTTGTCCACTCTAAATTGGCTTTAGTTGTGGCAGCATACATGGTTATTTGTTCTGTGTTGCCTGGATCTATCCATGGTGAACTCTGTGCTTTAGATTTTTTTTTGTTTTTAGGCAGTTAAAAAAAATGCACAGATATAAAAAAAATGGACAAGTTTAAAGAAAGTGAAAGAAAATAACCTCAGGCATAACTGGAATGAGAAAAAAGGATGTGATACAGAAAAGCCAAAGCAAAAGGGTAACTGCTGACTAGATGTAGGTGATGTGTGTAATTAGCAAAGTAGAACCAAAGGCGAAGACATATCTGTAAGAAAAATTTAATTGAAACAAACTAGGAAACAGGCATGTAAACAACCCAACATACACAAACATAAAGTGGAAAATATCTTTAACCTCAGAAGAAGACAACTCTTACTGACAACACAGACTTTTAGAATCAATATCTGGTATTTTGAAATTCTGTGCTTCTAATTCTCACTAAATATCAGTATTTTTTGTTAGTGTGGGGCTTTTGTTTGTGTGCTGTTTATATGTGTTTTTTTTTTTTTTTTCATTTTTTTGTAGTTTGGGAGTGACTTCAACCAAATCTACTGATTAATGTTCATTTACATGAATGTAGTACACAGATTTTATTTTACATTCTTTTCCAAAGTGCAGTGCTTCCTAATTACAGAAGCAATTAGGGTGGTCGTTTTTAATTAACAGAAGATACACATTCAGCATTTGTTCTTCTGAAATCTAGTGCAACACTTTTTCCAACAGCACTTTAAGCACTCTAATTATGGTTGATGACTTGAATTAATAATTATGAAGATGATACCACATATATAACAACATGTAGCAGCCTCTAATAGTGATTAATAGCTTTTGTCAGGTTTCTGCCTTCATGGCAATGTAATTTTTTTTTTCATAACATAGGAAAAAGAGTCGAGAAATACAAAAGGGAAACTCCCAGAAGAACTTATGATGGGTTTTCCCACATGATGTCATTATAATGGAAAACACGACTCTGAATGCCCCTCAGAGGACTCAGCTCAACAAATGAAGAAGTGCTTTGACCAATATGAATGCACAGTAAAAGTGAACCACTCATCAAAATATGAAAAAAAAATGTAGGAGAAGAGTAAACTCAGCAAAAATATTGTGTGAAAAAAATCTTCTTTCTGGATACAAATTTACTCTTTGCAGTTGAAACTAGCAATGCAGCTGGTAATGCTGTCATCATTGTCATTTTTTTTTAAATCAGACCGCTGGTATAAAAATGGAGTATACTTTCTGTCTTGTTTAAACTACTTAACATTTACACATGTTGTCATATTAAAACCACAGCAGCTAATGTAGTTAGTTAATTGGGGTGTAAGACATGGATTATTTATAAGAGGAAGGAAAACAATTTGTGATTTTTAAAAACCTGACAAATCTAAAGCCTGAATGAAAAACATAGAATGAGTGCACATCTAGAAACTGAATTTTAAAGTTTTTTGTAATGTGCATTAAATTAAGTCAAATTGGTTTCTTTAACAGTGTGTCCACATTGTCATCTCCACGTATTTTGAAGTTGACATAAGTTTGGTCTTTGCACGTTTCTAAAATGGCAACATAAAAAATATAAGTAAACTTTGTAAAGCACACATCTGAACCAGTGAACACTAACGTTTTTATGCAGGGTTTATTCAAATTCACCAAGATGTCTGTTGGTTATTCTTTTTCTTTGTTTAAACCCATTAGTTGTCACGAGAACACTGGTGTCCTCATGGGCCGTCTGGATAACATGTAAGCGTTTTGGGGGTGACAGTTAAGCAACATACAGCTACCTCACTACGCCGTCCATATAGCAACATAATCCCAAAGCCAATTTGTGGAGCAACAAACAAGAGTATGGTAACTAACACGATTTGAACTTGTAATTTCTCTTGGAGACAGCACCATATTTCTGACCCACATTCTAAAGCTGATATATTGCCTTTCCTAACTTTCCCTTCTTTTTTTTACCTGTAGAAAAAAAAACCTACTCCAAAGACTTTTTCCCAGCAGGGATATTTATTACCAGTTCTGTCGATTTAGCACACCTACCCTTTCTCCCGGCCTCCCCCACTGTGGGAAATCACAGGGGAGGACGAGGCTCAGAACCACCTCTCTGCCGGGGAAGGTTCACTTTTGCACCGATGGCATTCAGTAACAGGCTCTAAGTGCTTTTTGTTGATGGCGGATAAGGGTGACAGACAGCTCACTCTGTCCTGGTTATTTCCTTTGTGAAAGACTTCATCAGCTCAATCAAGTGACTGCATCATTTAAAATAACACTATCAGCTCAGACTATGATTACAATACTGGGCTGATACTCAGTTGTGTGCTCACTTCTGGGTTATCTTGTGTCTGTGTTGTCTGCAGCTCATAGAAGCATTGTAGGAAATCACTGTAATCCTGGTTGAGATAAAAGATGAGCAGAGACTAATGTGTCCTGATAAGATTCTGCAGTGAGACTGATACCAAATGTTTTATAGTACAAGTAAAAACTTAGGAGGCATTTGCACAGAAGTGACACAGCGTGCAGGACAAATGCTGCTTTTTCATTAGACGGGCTTTAGTGTTTGCTCATAACTGACCTGCGTACAGTAAATAAACCCACAAAACCTTGTTGTATTTACATTTTGATGGTGTGTGACAGAGAGTGACATTACAAGTCTAGGCTCCAGTAATTACAGCCTTTAATGTTTTACCATAATTGTATATGGATTTTCTATGACTGAATGAGCTTCATTCTGGAGGGCTTGTTTTGCAAGAGTTTGAACTGTTCCCCGTTGACTTTAAATAGAGACATTATCTAAAGCTGACAGTGCTCAAACTGGTTGTGTTAGAATTCACCTTGGACGGGTAATTTACAGATTATCCTGAGTTAATGGATCAGAGTTAGATTTAATGTTAATTAGCTGCTGCCCCCACAACAGTTGTTTAAATCTCCCTAATTCACTGGGCTGATTGCTTTTAAAATTGCATCATTTACAGAGATCCCCAGAACAGCAGGTTTGCGCTAAACAAGGGATGCTTTTCTGTTGAGGTTAAACCAGTGGGGCATAAATTACACTGCCAGAGTAAATGATTGTTTTAGGTGACAGATGTGACCTTTTAAGCAGTAATAAATTAAGTGAAATATGTTATAGCCCATGTTGTTCCTGTTCAGGAAAGGTCACTAAACAAACAATCAGATATGATGAGACTTGGTCACGAGCCAGCAGATAGAAACGGTCTTATCATCTCTGAAGTCATTCACTCCCATTTTCTTTTATTCACTTACAATTTTAGTTGATTTTTGTACCAAAAACTTAATGTCATATCAAAATCAAATGTTAGATTTAGCTTTGGATCGCTTCTCTATTTTGTGCTGACAAACTCATACAGGGGAATTAAATGTAATCAACACTCAGATTATTTTAAAGTGTAATTTACAAAACTATATTTCTCAGATATATTTTCAGGGAATTAGAAATCAGTTAAATTACAGATACAAATACAACATGAAGGACATGAAAATTATTTTAAGAATTGTTGCATAAAACTTTCTTACCCTCCTTATTTCATTCTGACATTTCTCTAATACATACCTGTTAGACATACATCATCATCTTGTGGTGAGAAAGTCAGTTTATAGGAGATTTTGTTTCTCTTTTTTTTTTAATATTTGACAGAACATATGACCATTATGAATAAGTATGTCCCATTTTGATTTCAAGAACTTTTTTTCTCATTCTCCCAGCTTGAAGCACAATCCAGTCTAACCTGGCTGCATTTAAAATGCAGAGCAGTACATGCAGGTACATGTGGAAATCATTCAGCCGCCTTCGTCTGCTGTCAAATCATCAGTGACCCAGGTGTTTTACAGATGATGCTCGGTGCTGTACATCATGAGTTATTTCACTTTATTTCACTCTTTTCTCATGTATTTTCTGTTATATTTGCTTCATCCAGGTCGAGTTTGGTTTCATTTGTTTCTGAGATGCTGTTTATTAAATCCTGTCTTCCTTCTAATTCATCTTTTTGAGCCAAGTCTAATCTTCATGTATCTTTTCTATACATGAGTCTTTTCTGTGAGAATTTCTTATTATAAGAAACCTCCTGATGCATGGACTTTAATGTATGGTGTTGAGGAGTTTGTCATTGACATGGAAAGAATCCAATCATTTAACCCTGGATATCCATGTTTTTTATGTTGACTTCCTTTTATTCTCTCGGTTTTCACACTAAAAATGTGAAGAAGGCCACAATTGTATTTTTGCGATGCTTGTTATACTTATCAAAAATATAAAGCATGACCAAATTAAGTTTAGATGTTTAAAGGATAAAAACAACCATTTTGAAAGCCCTGCTCTGTTAGCGTTCTTTTGTTATTTCTCTTCTGCTTAGGACATTTCCTTGGTCTCAGTCACCATTCATCGCTTGGGAGAACAGTTTTCTAAATGTTACCCAACCCAGTTATTGTGTTAATCTAAAATCCTTCTATGGCTACATGTGAATCAGTGGCAGAAGCCAAGGGTGGTTATATTTATAAAATAGTTCTGGCTCGCTGACCCAAATCTTTATTATGAAAAACTTTGATGTAGTTTGGACTGCGCTTTAAGATATTGATACAGTGCTCAGCATGAGTGATTGCAGCAAAGTGAAAAAACTCAATGCAATCAGTTGTCAACAGCTACATGTTTATTCAAAAGGAGGAATTGTTGGAAATTGAGTAGCTGGGTTTCCCTTGCAGCATCAAACGTTTTCCCAATTTGAATAATGAAGCTGAAATGACTGCATTGCTTCTTAACTAAGATTGAATTGGAATATGTGTGATTGATCTAGAAAAAATCTATCCGATTGGAGTGAATTGGCACCATGTAAATGAACTGAATTAGAACTAAATTTAATAAGGTTCTCTGTAAACACGTTATACTCAAACCCTTTTTTTTTTACATTTTGTCATGTTATAACCACATTTTTCAAGATATTGTGTTGGCCTTTTACGTAATGTAATAGACCAACAAAAATTCATACAAAAATTGCTGGGTGGAGGAAAAATTATACATCACTTTCGATTTGTTCACTAATAAAAACATCTAAAGATTGGCTGAATTTGTATTCGTTCAATGCTTTGCAGAATTCCGTCGTCATGAATGAATCTCTTGAATTTTTAGAATTGTGTCATACATAAAACAGTGACAAAGAGGTGAATTGGTGTGTGGTTGTCAGAAAGGAGTGGTACAAAGGCTAGTTTATTCATCTATAATAATCTTCGTACATACAGCAGAGTTCGGAAGCATAATTAAGGTCTTCTACATGCAGCACTTTCCATGCACTTCACTTCACATTACGAACCGACGAGAGAACCGCTGAGGTGGAAGTTAAAGTGCCTATGATCCCGATACGCTCAAGCAAAGGAGCTGCAGCAGAAGGATGTGACAATTTGATGATATTTGAATTGTGCAGACAACATGCCAGGAGGTTTTAAACACAATGGACGATCAACAGTAAATGATCCTGCAACAATTCAGCAATTGACAATGGCTGATGAGACCCATTGACATCTAGCAACAGATGTGTTTATCTTAGTTCCTCAGTTAGGTCCATGTTAACTCTCATAGTCTTCATTGCTAATGTGTACAGTGGCTTGCTTTGATTTTTAAGACAAAAAAAACAAACGGTAAAAGTTCATCTGAATTCTTGCTTATAAAATTATTAAGAAGGCTCTTAGATTTTCACAGAATTTATCTGGGTGTGTTCCTCAGCAATGGAGCATTATCTAAAGCCTTGCTGCACAGATTTAGGTTCAGAATTGTAAGGTGGGAGACACCCACCTTTCCTGCTGTTGTCAAATAGTCTCAGCGTCTCGCTTACAGTGTGGGAGAGGCTGCTTCTGAAATTTTTGACATATTTTTCCCTTATGCTTATTAAAAAGTTCAAATACTTATATCTTTGTCGCCAGCAAGAAGAGCCTTTAAAGGCAAGGCAACATTATTTATACAGCACATTTCAGCAGCAAGTCAATTTAAAGGAACATGTTTAAAGTACAAAAAAGGAGTGCGTTGCAGTGGCATGATAAAAGAATAGTAAAGAAAACATGTACAACAAACTAAATGTATGATGCTCCAGTTATTATTAATCAAGGATTTTATCCAGTTATTATTAATCAAGGGTTTTAACCTTGATTTAAAAGAATTCATGGTTTCAGCAGTTTTGCAGTCTTCTGGATGTTTGTCCCAGATTAGAGGAAGTGGGCTGAAATGTTGATACAGTGACAACAAATCTTTGATGCATTTTGGTTCTAAGCCGTTCAGTGATTTATAACCAAAGTTATATCGAAGTATAACAGAAGTATTTTAAAGTCTATTCTCTGAGCTCTATGGATCCAGTGCAAGGACTTTAGAACTGGAGGGAGGTGCTTTATTTTCCTAGTTTTAGCAAAGATGAGAGCAGCAGCGCGACCTGTGAAGACATTGTTGCAGTAATCAATGCAACTATAGATAAACCGATGGATGAGTTTCTCTTGGTCTTGCTGAAACATTAGTCCTTTAATCCTGGAAATGTTCTTCAGGTGATAGAAGGCAGACTTTGTAATTGTTTGCATCTCGGAAGCTTCAGTTCTGAGTTCATCATCATACACAGATTCTGACTCCGGGTCTGACTAGTTGTTTCTAGATGTAACAGTTATGTAACATGTAAAATTGTGGCGTACATATACATTTTTCATGCTGGTTTATATCAGACATTTAGAGGCAATGGTTAAGATGAGTTTCATTAGTCGTGATACTAAAATGTATTATATAACACCCATCTTATAGATGTACCAAGGATATTTTCATTTTCATCTCCAGCAATGAGATATTAAACTAGTGAAATATTATCCTTGCAATTACCAACAACAATACAAACAAGATGATGTTAATGTCCATTAAAAATCTTTTTTTCTGCCGTACATTCAGTCACCATGGCAACCAGACTACCTTCATTCATGGATCCATCGATGGCAGTAGTTTTTTGGATTTTGTTAATAACTGTTTTAGCTTTAAACTTAGAAATGAACCAGAACATTGGGATAAACGCTCACTTATTATGCACACCAAGTGAAGTTCTTACGAGAGCTTCCTTTATTGCTTGTGGCATAGATGCTGCATGGTGTCAGAAACATTCTGGTCCATATTGGCCATGATTATCAACTGCTGTAGATTTCCAGACTGAACATCCACTATGCAAACTCCTGTGCCACACATGAGACTGAAAACTATTGACTATTGAGGCCGCTGGAGTCCAGTGAATTCATTTCTCAATGAACTACTTTGAAGTAGTTTAAGCTTGGTGGCATGCTGCATTATCATGCTGACAGTAGTCATTGTAAAATTCATTTTATGACTATGAAACATTGAAGTGAAGTCATGCAATAGATAATGAACACTGACAAAAACTCCAAATTGATTCCAGTTTTAATCATCGACTGTCATCAAGGTCTAATTCAACAGCTCCTGAATAACATTCTTCACTTTTCAATTAGTTTTTCGTGTGATCATTAGCGTTGTTACTTCAGTTGCTTTCATAATGGGTGTCTTTTGAAATGCAGCAACACAATAAAATTACTGTGGCTTAAGAATACGTGGAACTAAGATATAAAATCACAGATCCTTCTTGGACCTATACCAGCAACTATTTCTGACATTAACTTATATTTTCCTTCATTTTTGATTCGTTAATGTCATTGGTTAGTGTTTACTTGCCAGTGCCTGTAACTTTACAAGAAGTAACCAAAAACGCATGGTGCTTATTTAAACATGGTGCTTCTGATTGGAACTGTTAACAATTTGGATTGGCCCCTGAAGGGCCCATCTTAATCTTGATGCTGAATAAGCACAGGGAGCTAAAAAATAGGAATATTGGCAGGAGACCTTCTAACCTTAAAGAATTGGATTAAATAAGCAAAGTTTATTTGTCAAAATACTGGTATATTCAAAAAGTTAGCTTGCTTTTTGTTCTGCTAGGTCTTGAGCACTGGAGTATCAATAACAATGTTTTCATTGATTATTGAGAAGGGAATTAAGTTTCAGTGTTGCATTTTTAATAAATATACGTAGAAAAAAAAGCAGATGCATTATTTAAAAGTTTCATACCATTTTCGCTTTCAAGAGTCTAATTTTATATCCTGAGATTCTTGGTTAATAAAAATAATCCACCTTTGGTCACCTGTCATTGTGCTTAATTAAATTAATTCCAAAACCTCCACTCTCATCAAGATCTGTGTGTGTGCATATTAAGCTGTTCAGTATTTTATGAGTCATTGATAGCCTAAAAAATATTTTAGAGTTAAATAACATTTCAGGATGAACAGCTGATTTGTAGTTAAATTGAAAATGTCCCACGTGATTAAAATTATGTGATGGGTATTTAATGCAATCTGTTATGTGAATTCATCACTCAAGCAAAGTAAAACAGCAGGAACAAAAATGCCACAAAACAAAACAAAAAAAATGCTCCACCACAATGGAAGTCTTTTGTTTACTGCCAAATAATGTGTCATCTTCTCCCATGAGTGTGAGCTGCTCCCACTTCAAGTTCATCATGGAAAAATCCACATAATTAAGTTGCTAGTGATCAAAAATTGAGTTCCACTTATGAACGCGACACTGAACACGGTTGTTTTCTCTGTGTTTTGATAAAAAATAAATAAAAAAAACACATTCTAATGCTTACATTTGATCAATCAGGGCTTAAAAGGGGGTTTAGAGTATCAAATGATCCTTTTTAGAAATTCGACAAAAAAAGATGAATTGCGTAAACAGGATCTTTCATAGAATTTTATCACTGGCAGGCGATGTAGTTACTACATCTCATCAGTATGCTGAGTGGAGCCCAACACATCCAACACCTCTATTTGCAAAGAAGCCTCTGCAGAATCAAGCACGAGGGGTGAACTTGCTGCTTGATAACTGCCTGGAAATCAATCCACGGGAAAATGAATCATCGTTATTAATCCCTAATGAATGAGGGCATTTCTGGAACTATATTTTGAGTTATTTGTTTGCTTTCGGCCCCCGCTCAGTTTACAGTTTATTCTGCAGTGGTGTGCTTGACTGCACTCCAGCCATTCATCAAGCCACCGCTTTCCATTATTTGGTGCAGTCAGCTGAAACTGAGAAAGGTTTTTGGGGTGGTAAGCCTCATTCTTCCTCCACTAACTCTCTGTTCTCCTAAACAGAGATATTCTTCATACTGTTTCTCTTATGCAATGGCTCACTGGTCATTAGATGATTCGGTAAATTTATTTACACAGCTGGGTTTCATTAATGCTTACATTTTCCAAAAATGCCCCACAAAAGCCTAATAAAAATGGCACAAAGAGAGGAGCTATAAAGCCGTCCATGTAAAACCATTCGTCAGTTTTTTTTTCTTACCCCTCCCTCGAGGTGTAGCCTCACATTTTCTGCATACAGAATCAGACCACAAAGCAAACAGAATCAATAACGTAAGTATCAGATTCTTTGTATCTAATATTGCCCCAGCTCAGATTTCATCAGGCTTTGGTCTGAGCTGCATTCTGATAAGAGCCAGAGCTCATCTGAGATGAAATGAAACAGTTTATTGCTAATGTACACTCAACTGCTAGCCATTTTAAACATCTGTATTTATTTTTTGCACACTGCACCTGCTACACAGACTTCCTCCCTCGCAGAAAGAAGCGGCGTCTACATTTAGTCTGTGCCGTGTGCTAGCTGACATCTGTTCCTATGGTTCCTCTTTAAAATCTAATCATTAAATATTTTGTTTACAGCCAAGATGCAATCTCCTCACCTGATTTACATTTTGACGTATTTTAGCAGTGCAGTAAATATTTGATTCATTGGGAAGCGTCACCTGATTCCATATGAAAGTTAATGTCACCATAGAGAGATGTGTCAGCAGCATTCTAAATGTGTGAAGCCCAGCAAACAGCTTGACTAATCTCATGTGTGCTGACATTGTGACTGATGATCAGTGTGCCGGTGGCCCACCTGAGTGTGGACTATAATCTCTTAGCTCATGGTGATATCGCCAGGTTCAGCTTTTACTGGCGTAGCCTTTTTCTACTTTAATCGAATCATATATA
>CAEGAF010047219.1:0-22730 GCA_903067075.1 Micropoecilia bifurca
TTATTATTATTATTATTATTATTATTATTATTATTATTATTATTATTATTATTATTATTATTTTTATTATTATTATTGTTGTTGTTGTTGTTATTATTATTATTGCTTCTTCTAGTGTTGTCATATAACCTGTGACGATCTGAAATCACATGTATGTGAAACATAGAATCTGGTGCTTAACCATGAATTTAATTTATTAAGGGAAAACAACTTTCTAAGCCAGCTTGGCCTTTTAAAGAGGCCCATGAAATTAGGAGCTGGTTTTGTGCTGCTCTAGTCTGCTGTAGTGTTTGTCATAACTGGAAACAAATGTTGTACATTGCTGTGGGTGCATTTTAGCCCACTTCCTAGGACAGCTTGTTTAGGATTATGCTAAAGCAGAGTCAGTAACTTAAAGATGTCACAGTGAGAAGTGACACGTTTTGAACAACGTTTAACTGGACTTTTATTTGATTGTTTACAATTATTGTACTTTATATACTTTTAAAATAATCCTCCAAAGCCGTTTACCAGCTATTCCAAGAAGGAATAAATTCTTGGAATCATATCTTTGTCCTAATCCAAACCCAAATGTACTTGAGTTTAAGATGCCGACCTACGATTGGTCGGCCGCTCTTCGGGATTTTCTCCAAGTGAGCAGAATTTGTGGTTTCATCTGCTAATGATGTATCCACCTTGTGATTATTTTGATTCTTTAAAATTTTTTATTTTATGCCAGAGGCAATCGGTTGGACAATTTCCTAAAAATCTACCCTTTATCTCCTCAGTTCATATAATATTTTCCTGACTGTTCTGGGGATTATCTGAATATTGTCCATGGTCCTGTGGTGACCTCCACCACTGTCCATGTTTTTTCCATGATGTCTCCAATTGAGGTTTTCCCAATGCCAGAGATGTTTAAGCATTTTTTTATTGTTCTGGGCAGGCAGAAATCAGGGTAGGAAAAATAATTCCCCTGGAAGATCTTGGTAAATAGCATCGATTTTAAATGTTAATTTTGTATCCACTCAGGTCATCTTTGTCTGGTATATTTTCTCGATCATTTGAAATAACAAAGAATGACTTAAAAAGCAAAAACAGAGGAAATCTATAAAGGAGCAAAAATAAGTAAAAATGTTTAATCCCATTGCGGAATAAATAACATTAATTAACAAAAAAACAATCATTTAAGTGTAGGTTTTATAGGCAAAGTTAAATAGTTGATATCTACTCCTAAATAATTAAGTTAGAGTTTCGAGTAAAAGTTACACACAAAAAAAATCTACATTTTATTTTGCTGTATCCTATTGATAATAATTATCACCAGTACAAAGAACAGTAAAAAAAAAAGTTGTCTCATCATAAAAACAAAAGCAGTTAGGTGTGAAACAAAAAAGGTTTTAATAGAACAGTCTACTCAGATGACCAGGTTTGGAAAACACTGGTACATATTTTTCCCACAGAGATTTCGATGAATGTGCTACATGATTATTGTGACTCCACTGTGTCCTAGATTTTTCTGAAACAGACCTAAAAGGCAGCCCGTCTAAGGTGGCAGACCTGACTGTGGAACTGTTGACAGTCGGAAATGAAAGAAAACTGAACGTAAGCTGGGCGATCAACATTGACGGTAAGAAAAACCATTCTTGTTTTTGATGTTACAAACTCAAGACGGATTTTAAGATGTACGAAAAGATTAATTGATTCAATATTTTAAATTATAAATCATAAGACTATCCACTCTACTATGGACTATATCAGTTTCATTTTACTATTTTAATATTGAATGTGTACAGGTTGTGTGCTGAAGTTTGTTATAGTCTTCTATAACAAAGAACATGTCAGAATGGATGCATGTAGGGTTTTTGTTCTGTGCTGGTGTTTTTTTGCGTTACTTGGAGATATAAAATTTTCCTGGTAATAAAGTATTTACCTATCTATCTATGCTGTCACCTTAAAGTCAATGAAGCCCAAGTCTATCAAGCTTCTTAAAGCCATAGAGACAAGATGGGAATTAAAAATGATGCTCAATTACAGATGCTTTTTTTTCTATTCTTATCAAGAAATAATAATGTGAAGCATAAATTCTAACCATGTTTATAAACTGTTTTTTCTTCTCTGCAGCCAGTAATAGTTACCTGAAGTGCACAAGGATTATCTCAGGACCAAAGAACCACATCTGTTTATACAATCCGCCTTTTGCTGCAGCAAACCTTACTGGATTGAAGGAGGTACAAACGACTTACTAAACTAGCTGATGTTTATTTTAAACAGCATGATCACACTATAATGATCGTCCAACTATTTAGTTTTTTACATAATTAAAAGTCTATACTAAAAAAATTGTCTTCTGTATCCCCTGTAGGTGTGGTTTTCTTTTTTAATTGATGTAGATTATCATGGTTCATGGCATACCACCGTTTATAATGAGCCGTTACCTCCAGATGAAACTGGATATACAATGTCAAAACCTATGTGGGTACCGCTTCAAACAACAAGTAAGCAAATCTTCTCAAGAATGTATATCAGCAACTTTAACTTTACTTGGATGTGAAGAATAAACGAAACAAAGAGAATGTTTAAAAAAAACTTTTTTAACATGCCACTAATTCATTATAGTAAACTGAGAAAGAGGTGCTTTTCCTGTAATTTTGCAAACACAAACAATGTTTGAACCAGTCTTTCTTTTTGCAGCAACTGTTGCACCGAGTTCTACAAAGACAACTTTGGGTAAGTGAATTTAGTGTCAAGCTTAGCAAAAGTTGAATCATTGTTGTCAGCGCCAGTCCAGGACTCATTTTAAATTATAAATAATCCTTAAAGAAAAGGCTATTCTTATATCAAGTGTTTCCAAACCCTGATCCTCAGGACACACTGCCCTCTTTGTGTTACATGTTTCTCTGCTTTAACACACCTTCTTTTTCTTCTAAAACGTGCTGGGCAATGTGTCTTGAGGATCAGTGTAAGGAAAACACTGATTTATAGTATTGTTTTTGTTGAAATCTGAAGACAGTGAGAATGTCTGATGTTTTTTTTAATTTTGTTTGCAGAGTCTCTGCAAACAACACCGAACACTGAAGGTAGGAAAAATTATTGTTTAACTATCAACTCAAAGAGCAATTCAAAAATGTTTGTTCTTCTTTTTTGCTTGGAAAACATCAATGCTCTTTCAAACATGTATTTAAAAATGATCATCAGTGAAAGACATCCTTCAATAGCTGGCTAATAACACCAAACCCCAGATTGCTATGGCAACTTAACCGACTGAAAATAAAATAAACATTTTCTGTTTCTTGTTTTCACTGGAAACCAGTAATTTTGACGTTGTTTCTAAGACAACAGTGGGCTCAGTATCAGGTATTAAAAGTTAGATATTAGTTCAAGACAACATAAATTCTTCTTGCATCATTTTCTTGCATATTAGAAGGAAATAATAAAACAAACAATGACCTCTGAGCACCAAAGATGATTTTTATTCATCCACATTTATAATTACCAACACAAGGTAGTTTACCTCTGCTAAACATGATCTGAAATGGTTCAGCACAGTACCAGACGATCCCAAGACCAAGTTTTCAAATCTATCAATTTATATGTTATAATGAACTACATCAAATGCCTAACTGAGCTCACGTTACACCATGGTGGATGTTTTAATTCCAGCTATGAGGATATTTCACTTGTTATAGTGTTTGTCATGCCATATATAAATGATCAAATATCTTTTCCTTCTTTTGCAGCACAAAATGAAGAAGTTAAGAATGTCAATTTAATCATTTTTGGAGTTGTGGCCTCGTTGATTATTTTGATTTCCTGCTTTTTTATCTGTAAGTAAAATGTATATTTATACTTAATCTGAGCTGTGATAAAAGCACTGAAAGTAATAAACAGCTATAGATGTTGAACGTCTTCATCCCAGTTTTAACCACTGATAAGTTTGAGTTTGCAAACATCCCTTTCCCTTGAAGAGGGTTTAGATTTGTCAGTATTTTTAAAACTGTAAAACACTTTCCACCTAAAATACATCAGTCTCTCAGCAGACTTGCTTTGTCTGTCCTGTCGTTTGACTTGCCACGAAAGTGTACCAAAGTTAGCTGCTTGGATTTAAAATGTCATAATGTACTGATTAATGTTATGCACCAAACATGTGCTTTGACTACATCAGGGCTCTAAGTAAAGGCCCCTTTTTGCCTGTTGTCTCCAGATAAGAGGTTTTTGTCCTACTCCGGTTTTGAAGTCCTTCCTGTGGCAGCCATGACTCCTGTATCGGTGGTTGTGGTGTATCCTTCGGTGACGCCGGCCTTTCAGCAGGCGGTGGTGGCGCTGGCTGAGTTTCTGCAGATGCATGGTGGCTGCAGAGTGGCGATTGATATGTGGCAGCAGGGGAAGATTGCAGAACTGGGGCCGCTGCGCTGGTTAGCTGAACAAGTAAAGGGTGCAGACCGCGTCCTGATCGTCTCCCCTCAGGTGGAAACTGTGAGTTGCGTTCCTCTTTCAATTCCTTAACTCTGATCACTTCTTCTTCTTGTAAAAAAAAATGTTTCTATGTCCTTGTAGCTCTCTTCTATGCCAGGACCCTGCACTCCCACCAGCAGCCTCCCAAGACATTCCATCCCAGCTGCAACTGGTGACCTTTACCCTCTGATTCTCAACATGGTGGCCAGTCACGCCAGGAGTGCCACTGAGCTGGCCAAGTTCTGGGTGGTGCAGCTGCATGCGGAAAAGGACAAGAAGTCTTGTGTGCTGCCGCCAGAGCTGCAGACGTGCAGGGCTTTCTGGCTGATGAAAGATTTGAACAGAGTCTGCAAGAGCCTTCATTCTCAGAGGAAGGTCGGGAAGAAGATATCGTCGCTGCTGTTCAAACATAAGATTTTGTACAGCCAGAACAGCACAATGAAATTAAGGGAAGCTATAGAAATGCTCAGCGCGAAGAAGCCAGATATATCCAACAGGACCCTGAATAAAGATCTTTGTTGAGAAGGTTGAGGGTGAGCTGCAGATAAAGAAAGGATTCATATTATATTTTTTCTGTCTGTGTTACTGTTTTTCTATCTTCTGTAACCTCCTGGTTATTCATTTTATTCAATGTTTGAGTAGCATTATTTTATAAAATAACATGGGGTAATTTCCAAAGGAATGTACTTTGAACTTGACCTTCAGGTAAGTGCTATCATTGTTACTGTAGCAATTATATCCTTGACTTTTATTTGCTAAAATGTATAAAATATTTTAGGACCTGTTCATTATCAGTTATTTTACTCAAAGTCATATTCTTTGAAATTCTTGATGCTTGAAAAGGCAGCTGTTTTATTGATAGAGCATAATTTTGAAGCAGAAGGGGAATTGTATGTTAAAGATTTTACAAATATAAAAAACTGAAAAGACAGTTCTGTATCAGTATTTAACTTTGCTTTGATATCCCTAAATTAAAAAAAAGTGCAACCGATTGCATTTGGAGGACTCCTATCCAGTAAAAAGAGGTTCCCAGTAACTTAATTTAGTTTAGGAATGGCTTGTTCTAAAGACCTCTAAGGTTTGCTAGATAATAGCAAATTATATAAGAATAAACATCCTCCTAATGAGGAACACATCAAGCAGGCCAGATGTAAAGTTGTGTACAAGTTTAAAGTGGAGTTAGGTTATGTAAAACCATTGCAAGCTCATCTCACACAACTCTGTTCAAGCCATAATCCTAAAACTGAAAAATTATGCCACAACTCCAAAATCTGATATCAAGCTATCCAGAGAGGCTTGGTAAGATGAATACATATCAGTAAAGCAGCCAAAAGGTCCTTGGTATTTTTGAAGAAGCTGCAGAGATTAACAGTTTAAGTTGGAGAATCTTCCAAAAACAGGACAAGGCTTAACACCCCACAGATCTTTAATGTTTTCTACATTTTAAGAAGAAAAAACATTGTTAAAAGAAATATTTTGTATTTGGTCTATATCCAAAATGACAACAAACTAACTGCACATGATCCTGAACACAGCGTACAACATGTTGACATGGCAAATGCCTTTTCTTCATTAAGAAGGTTTAGATCAAAGCATATCTGCGTGTTAGGGCTGTAAAAGTCCAGTTCTAATTATAGTCAACAACCTTTGACAAGATTTGAAAGTTTACCTTGAAAACAAAGGTAATAGCAGCAAAGAGTGCAAATCCATGCTGTACTTTGTGCTATAACCTGTCTTGTGGACTCAAACAAATCATCAAGAAAATATCTCCAGTTGATATTAAATTTCATTTGAAGCCACAAAATGGAGCCAAGACCTACTAAGAAATAAAACTTGATAGTTTGTATCTATTGGCAACCCTGACTCTTAAAGTGACCAGCACAGGTGGACAATAACACAATACTTTGGAGTTTCTGGTTGTATTGCAACATGTGAATAAGTAGGAGTAAGAATACTTGTATTTTTGATTAAAATAGTTTAATGTTTAAACAGCTGTTCATCAGCAGGTGTGTGTATCTTGGTAAACTTGAGAGCTTAGCAGTTTGTGGTTTTAAGGAATTCAATTCAACACGATCAAATGGTTCCAGGCTGTTTCCAAACTATTTGGGGCAATTAATTCTACAAGCAATTATTCACAAGTGGAAAACATTCAAATGCCCTCAAGTTCATCCAGGTCAGGTTGTTTAACGGTTATGGAAAACAGAAAAACAGGATTAGCAGTATATTAGCAAGATTCTGTAAAAGCAGATGGGTATTGTGTTGTAAAATTGCACACACCCTCGTAATTTAGCAGTTCCATCTAAGAAACAGTTTTGACGCAAGTTCATTACTAATTACTAGTTTGCCTGAGGGTTTTTTTCTCCTTTTTTTTAACAGCAGACCTAATATTTTTGTGCAGAACCAGCCACCATCACACAGAATGCAGAAGATGAAATAAACAGTCACATTTGCTTGGATACCAGAGAGACTGGAAATGAAACTACATAAAAGACAGACAAAGGGATATGTAAAGCACAGTATAGGCTCATATCTTCAAAAGATAGCTGAAGAAAATATCAAAACCATAAGAGGAAGACAAAAAAGTTTTTTTTTCTCCCAGAAATCAAAGGATGCATGAATGTTGGAAGAAGCAGAGAATATAAGATATAAAAAAGTTGAATTAGACATATAGTATGTCATTGGATAATATTCCATTATTTGTCATCAAGTAATAGATGCTTTTATGTTTTTTGTTTCTTCTTGGTATTACTTAGCTTGTTTGGGTTGATGCAGTGATTTTCAAACCTTTTCAAACAACGTCAATTACTCTCAAAGTACCACCATACTGACAAAAATTTTAGGAAAACGATTATTTAATAGTTTATTATTTTGTATTCTGTTACAAAAAAATGTTTAAAGGACGCAGCTGAATAATGCGTCCCACTTTTAATTTCCAAATTCAAAGTTGAGAGAATTACAAGAAGGCCCCAGAAATTGGTAGTCAGAGTAAAATCAGCGGTACTTGCACCATTTTCCAGAACTGTCAGGTAATAAACGCTTTCTACCAGTTGATGGCGATAATACAACTCTGTAACCACTAAAACTCCCCACGAAGAAGAGTCACGTGATAAAACACGGAAGTAAAACCTACACTGACCGAAGCAAGACT
The DNA here is from genome assembly GCA_903067075.1 of Micropoecilia bifurca. Classification (NCBI taxonomy): domain Eukaryota; kingdom Metazoa; phylum Chordata; class Actinopteri; order Cyprinodontiformes; family Poeciliidae; genus Micropoecilia; species Micropoecilia bifurca. The sequence goes on from CAEGAF010047219.1 coordinate 7,583, forward strand.
GGAAATATATTCTTACATTTTGAGTCGCTTTGTAAAACACCAATCTATCTTTTTCCTGACATGTTTTGACTAAAATGTAAAAAGTGACCATGACGCAGGCCGAGAAAGAGCAGGACGGCGGGAAGGAGAAGGAAAAGGAGCGAGACAAGGAGAAAGAGAAGGAGCAGCAGCGCGGAGTGAAGAGACCCATCGCTCCTGCAGCTGTCCCTGAACCTGCTCAGGAAGTATTTAGCCTTCTTTTCTTTTTTTATTTCATCTAAATATTTTACTTCACTAAACTTTATCTATTCGGTTTTCTTTTATTAAGTCGAAAAATATAACATTTCAGTTTGAAAACAATTTTTTTAACAAGCTATAATACAATACCTGTGTATTTTTTTTTCCTTCTTCTGGTTTTGGGTTGTGTGTAAAAGCTTAGTTTAAGGATAAAATTAAAATAAAATAAAAGTGAAGGTGTGTTTTGACATCTGATAGCTCTTCAAAACTATGTGCTGAACACTGTCATCCAAATTAATTAATATTTTCTTTTAAAAAATAATAGTGTTTTTTAAGCCTTTAAACAGATTCCCTCAACGCTTATAACTTTAAATTTCCTTTTTTTTCTGTAAGTAGCAAATAAAATCTTATTTAATGCTCTAACACTAAGCTATATGTTATACAACATGTGCTAGGATGGATTTCTGATTTTGACTGTAAAGCACCAGAGATATTTTTGACTTTTTTTAATAAAGTTTTTGTGCACAACTATTCATTGTTAATATTTTACATTAAATTGTATTACCTTTATGCCTCATAGCAAATACAGAGCAATTTTGTCATTGTGATCCACCCTGGGTCAAGAACGCTTCGCATTGGCCGAGCCACAGACACCCTTCCTGTCATTATCCCTCATGTAATCGCGCGGCGACATAAGCAGGGTGGACAGGCCAGGTATGAAGATGCTTGGCTGCTGAGGGAGGGTCTGAATGTAAGTCACTATTAAACAGGTACAATTCTAACGCACACCTGTCGTAACTGGCTGTTTTTGATATGATCGATTTCGCTTCATGGTCAACAGAAGGCGGAGAGCAGCGAGCAGAGGCAGAATGGACTGAAGATGGTGGACCAGGCCATCTGGTCCAAGAAGATGTCCAACGGTGTGAGAAGGACTCCTGTGTCTGCTGAACAGGTTTGTTTACAGAATGGACAACCGATGCGGAAATGGTAGAAGTTTTGAAATGGCTATTGATGCTGTAGCAACACGGATTGGCTGTATTATGTGGTGTTTAGGGAGGAAGTTACTCGTTTCAACTTCCTGTCTGTGTTTTCAGGCCAGGGCTTATAACTGTCAGATCCGTCCAGCAGTTCTAGACAGCAGTTCAAGAGTGAAGTGGACAAACACAAGCCACCATCCCAATTATCTGGTGGGAGAGGAGGTAAAACACACAGTAAAACATTATACAGTGTCTGTGTAATGTTTGATATGTTCTGTGTGGTTCATTGTTCAGCCATCTTGATCATCTCTTATTACAGGCCCTGTATGTGAATCCATCAGACTGTTACAACCTCCACTGGCCCATGGTCAGAGGTCAGCTCAATGTGCATTCTGGCTCCGGAGGGTCTCTGACCGCAGTGCTGGCCGATCTCGAGACGCTGTGGAGTCACGTCATTCAGAAGCATTTGGAGATTTCTCTAAAAGAGTTAAAGGTAAAAGTGTCATTTGAGATTTTTATGCCTTATCTTTTTGCATTCTTTTCACACTAGAAAGAAATAGAAGGAAGTTTGATAGGGAACAGTTTCTATTGATGGAATTTGTATCATTTTTTGCTACATATTAAGAAGCTTTAACCTCAATAAACCTTCCAAAGTTCCATGCAAAACTTTCTTTTGCTGCATCAACATTTGATTTTCTTTTTTATTTGTTCATGACTTCTAGTATTACAGATGCATCCTGTTGGTCCCAGACATCTACAACAGACAGTATGTCAAGGAAATTGTCAACATGTTGCTGCATAACATGGGTTTTTCAGGTATTGACCACCAGGCATTTACTGTTGCAGATGTCTTCACACTCCATAATCCTTTTCATATTGACACATTGCAATCACACACTCTGCTGTCCTGTTGGAATTTAGTGTGGTCCACCAATACAAAGCAGTACAGAGTTGTGAAGACAAGGAAAACTGTTGGCTTTTCTAAATTTAAATTTTAACTAAATCTTTTTGGGCGTGTTTTGATGAGCTTTTCAAGTCTAGGATTCTGTTTCCTTTAATCCATTTTTCAAATATATAAAACGGGGACAAAATATGAAAAGCTATCAGAATTATCTCAAGGCACACGTGTTAATAAACTGTTCATTGCTTCATGGTTTCTGTGAAAAAGTGAAAATATGTGTAATTTGCAGCCATCATTGTGCACCAGGAGTCGGTTTGCGCCACATTTGGCAGCGGGTTGAGCAGCGCTTGTGTCGTGGATGTGGGTGATCAGAAGACCAGCATCTGCTGTGTTGAGGATGGAGTGTCCCATCGAAACTCGAGGTGGGGAAGTGCTGCAAATCACAAACTTATAAACAGCAGAAAAAGATGATTTCTTACATTTCATGCGTTGGTGTGTGTATTTGCTCCTCCACTCTGCAGGCTCTGTTTGGCCTATGGGGGTTCAGACGTGACCCGCACTTTCTTCTGGCTCCTGCAGAGGGCAGGGCTTCCCTACAGAGACTGCCAGCTGACCAGCAGGCTGGACTGTCAGCTCCTGCAACATCTAAAGGAGACATTCTGTCACCTGGATCAGGTTTGTGTTAGTTGAGGGGAGAATTAATGAGTAATTAAGAGTTTGAGGGAAATAGTTTTTTCTTCCAGAGTCGCCTTTTAAATTAGTCAGTTAACTTGAGCTTTTTTTATTTTATTTTATTTTTGTTTATCAGGAGATCATACATTCGATGAGTAAGTCACATCAGTCTATGCATTATAAAGGCAGAAATTTTATGTAACTTGAGCTTTTTTAATGGAGGATTTTGAAATCATTTTCAAAACAATCTTTGTCTGTTCATAACAGGACATATCAGGGTTACAAGATCATGAGTTTCAGACACGTTTCCCAGAAGCCCCGGCTCTTTTATACCAGATTCGACTCGGGGATGAAAAATTACAGGTATCAGTTTAAAACAGTTATCAGAAGGTGACAAATGACTCTGTAATTTTGCCAAGAAAAACATGTTTGTATCCTCTGTAGGCGCCAATGGGTCTGTTCTACCCGAGCACATTCGGCATCGTTGGTCAGAAAATGACATCACTTCAGCACCGTTCCCAAGGCAACTCAGAAGATCCCCATGATGAACACTACCTGCTGTCCACACAGAGCAAAGGGGACCAGGTAATTCACATTACCACACACTGGTTGAAGTTGCGTTTATTCAGATAAATAATTGCTGGTTCTTTTGTTTTGTTTAGTGTATGATTTTTATTTTTTCCTCCCCAACAGTCCTCTAAATCTGCATCTGACCGTAAGGCCGTTTCCAGGTCAGGTGGAGGTTTGGATGGTGAACTGGGCTGCCAGGGGAGGATGGGGGAGATGTCCGACATGCCCAGAGGCTGTGGGAGCGGGAGTGTGGCAGGAGGGATGCTTGGAGAAATGGACCTGGGGCCAACCCAGGGAGAATGTCTGATGGGTCCAGGAGAGGCGGAAGAGCCGCTGTCCACTCACCTCTCCAGGAAGACGGCCATCATTAGCCAGTTCGAGAGCAAGGCTTTGGGCCTGGACAAGGCCATCCTGCATAGCATCGACTGCTGTGGTAAGAAAGTGGTGGGAGGAGTGAAATAAAGCGACTGAAATCTTTTAGTAGAAAGACTGAATAATAAGGGAGTAGGACGAGATCACAAAACATAAGTGATGTAGGGAAACCATTCAAAACATGTTGAAATAGGATATAATGAAGCACATCCCAGAGGCAATGAAAGCTTTTATTTTTGTGTCTGAAGCGTCGGACGAAACCAAACGGAAGATGTACAGCTCCGTCCTGGTGGTGGGAGGGGGGCTCATGTTTCACGGAGCTCAGGAGTTCCTGCTTCATCGCATCATCAACAAGATGCCGCCGTCCTTCAGACGGCTGGTGGATAACGTGGAGGTCATCACACGGCCAAAGGTAAAAACCTCCACATGTACTTTATTACTTTTTCTCTCCTTTTTTTTTTTACTTCATCCTAAAATTTCCATTGAAGTGCTTATCAAACCACGATTCACTGATAAATTAAGTCATAATTATTGATTGTTCTAAACTTATTAAATTCTATGTATACTTTAAGTTATTGCTTGAAATGTAATAGATAATGGTACAAAAACTGACTTTTGTTTTTACTTAACACTTTACAAACTTTATGCAGTGCTGCATCTCCTACCATCTGAAATATATTACATATTTCATGACATATTATATGCGTTGGTGTGTTTGTGCCAAAGGACATGGACCCCAGGCTGATTTCATGGAAGGGCGGAGCTGTGCTCGCGTGTCTGGACACCACACAGGAGATGTGGATTCACCAGAGAGAGTGGCAGCGCTTCGGTGTCAGGATGCTCCGAGAAAGAGCTGCATTCGTCTGGTGAAACCCAACCGAGGTCCTGAAGCTAAAACGCAGCATTTATACACGAGAAGGCAGGCAAGGAAAGGGACAAGTTGATATGTCCTTTGGTATGTAAAGTTGTTCTGGTTGATATTTATAACCCAGGATGTGTAATGTATTTTACAGAGTTTTCATTGTTCTGTAAAGATTCCTGTTTTCCCATTTTCATGCAGGAAGTGTAAATAAACTCTCATTTGAAGAAAAATGATAACTCATTCGGAAAAAATAATTTCTTAATTTCTGGGCAAAAATGTTTTAACTCTTTGTGTCTATGACAAGTTATTACTATTTTTATTTATTTTATTTTTCCACTCACAAAATAACTACATTATAAAATCGTAACCAAAAAATATAAACAATTGTACCTGCTTTATACAGTTTACACTATATGTGTGTGTTGGTTTCAGTATAGATTATTTATTTAAACACAAAGTAAAAAAAAAGAGAAAGAAACTAGATGATGACTGTTCCAGAGGATGACGAGGTCCTAGACGAGTAAGACAGTGATGTGAACTGGAAGGACAGAAGCAGAGGGAAAACAGAAACAGGAAGGAGAGACGCTGCTGAATCGGCTAATCCGGCTCCTTTGTGTAGGTATTCCCGGAAAGGCGTCAAGAAACTGCGAGCAGCAGTGGCAGCTGATGAAGAAGAGCTTCAGCACGACGCCGTTACCGTCTGCATGCTGTCAGAGGACAGACGCTGTGCCTCGGCCCCACGCCTACACTGTATGTGCAGGCGTTTACCTAAAGTGAAGAAATGTACAGGAACGACGTTATTTATATTCCTTAAAACGTCAAATAGTTTTTTTTTGGAGACAGTGGACATTAAACTCCACTAGGCTAAAAGCAACTTATTTCTGCAGTAGCTACCAGAACTTAATCAATAAGCAAAGAAAACAACAAACTCCATAAATTAATGTACAAATTAACCATCACTTGGGTTGAGTTTTATTAAGAAAAACACCATTACTCACCTTCCTCATCCTCCTCCACCCATTGGTGGAGGGTTGGGACCTGCTCCATGAGTTATCCGACCCATCCGCCTTCTGCCACCAGGAGGACCTGGAGGTCTGCAGAATCAAGTAGATATGACCACAGAGCTCATGAATCCATGGGTGTAACAGTGATCAACACAATCTCTGCATATAGTAAATTAGAAAGGTTTCAAAGCATTTCAGGTGAAAAAGTAATAACTGGCAATCCCCTCTGTTGTGGCAGATCTGTTCTCAGTTGTTTCGTTCTCAGTTTCCATGCATCAGTGGTGAGGTGACGGTCCTACTGGGACTTACCCTCTGCCATCACTGAAGCGTGATGAGGCCACGTTTCCATTCCTTGACATGTCAGGGTGAAGTATTGTCCTAAAACTGGTAGAAAACAAGAAGTCAGAACAGACTATATGAAATAACAGCTTTGTATGATAGTTGCTTATAGCACAACACCTGTGTTATACAGATTTTGATATCTGTTTATGCCTCATTAAGATAATGCTGCACCAAGTTGGGTATAACTGACAGGAGATGAACAAGGCCAGATTTCATCTTTACATTTACAGGGGAATCCCCACAAAATATAAAAAGTTAATTTATGTACCTAACTCTGCAGACCAGATTAAACTCAAAGTATTTGCATGCAATAAACGTATAATGATGCATTTCAAGCACTATCGTGGCTATGACTTGCATCTAAAGAAAAAAAAAAGAAAAACAGTGAAAATATGTTCTCCTGGACATGCAGCCAAATAAAAAATGAATTTCTGACAGAAATGCCAAATGCAGAGAAATAGGTTCTGGTACTGACACTTTTTTCTTCCACCAAATTTTCTATCTATATGCTTGAATACAGTACTCAAAAAACCAGGTTCTTTGAAATGACCTTTTGCGGCTTATACCTGCCGTTTCAAGATACACAGCATTTGGTGAAGACAATGTTCATTTTTTCTGAGAAACAAAATCTTAAGTTTTATTAGCTGTAAGCAATATGCGTCCAAATTAACAGCAATAAACAGTTGATAAATATCATTCTATTCTTAATGACTACATAATATCAAACTTTTCAAATCTCTGGACTGGTTGACTCACAAGAGGCTGACAAACTCCACAGCCCCCCAGAACATATCCGTCAGGAACGACAAGCTCCAGGGGGACTGAGACCTGCTGTCCAGGACCTGACCTGAAGGGACACAAAGCATGAAGTAGGAAACATTAGGTTACAAACACAGTTTAATATTAATGTTAATCTGAAACAGCAAATGTTCAGTTCTCTTTTACCTGCCACTGAGTCACTAACTTGACTTCTATTAAAGTGTTTTCTACATAAAATACACTTGGAGTATGACAGACACAAAAACACGTCTTTTAATTCTTGTTATTTTGAGGTACATTATGTTAAAGTGATATAAAAAATACACACGTATTGTCAGTTGACAGTTGCTAAGCTAACTCAGAAAGGCTAAGCTAACGAACTGAACAGCTAATTATAGCTTAATGGTCCCAAAACAAACCATTACGTAACCTTGAAAATGCCTATATACATTCTGATTTCAATACAAAGCAGCACATATAGTTTAATTTTAACAAAAGAGTGGTAAAGAAAGTACAATCCACTCACCGTTGGACACGTACACCATCTTTCAGAATGCAAAACACAGCCTTACAGCTGTGTTTACGGTTGGCCTTATGCTTCCGGGTCTGTGTTTGTGTGGGTCCGCTCCTTTCTGTGCAACGTCGCACTAGGCGGTTGGAAAACCTTCACCAGCGGCAAGGGAGGAGCTTATGCAGAAAAGTGTTCTTTTTATTACACAATTTTTCTGAATGAAGAAGCTCTGTTGTGTACAGTCTCTTGAAGAAGAAGTTCACGGTTGTCTATTATATTCTTGATTGTATTATATTTTATTTTTATATTCCCATAGTAGTCCCAGAACAGGACCAGCTTTCTTCATCACAGTGCTTTGCCCTTTGAGTCCTTGCCTTAGATCTCTTTAGATACATTGTGGCTGCATCAAATGAAGCTTTGCTGTGGACAGCAGATATTCTTAAATGTTAAATCTGTTACTTTCACATAGGCAGTCATTCCTAATTAATTCTCATATATTTCCTTCTAAGTGCAGGCAGCAAAACATACAGAACAGACTGGAAAGGCATTTTATTCTTTAGGAGTTTAGAAGATGTTGAACACAATATTGCCTTAAGAACCTTAAGTAGCTAGATGTGGGTCTGTCAGGCAATTTTATGTTAATTCTGGAGCTTATATATTCAGCATACTATATATAATACTTTAAATTAATGATGCATCTGAATGGTTCCGTGGTTATTAGCACTCACTAACCTCCATGAGGCTGGTCTCCACTCCAGACTCAGGGTGTTTTGGTTTAATCCTGTGTGTTTTGTGAAAGATCATTCTGGCGCTTCCTTTCAGCAAAGGCATCTGGAGAAACATTAAACACAGTAAAATGACCAAACCCGTTTCTTGTGAGAATCTACACCCATTTCTCCACGTCTTGAAATATCCATTCCATCCACGAGAGGGCAGCAGATACTGTAAACAGGTACAAATATTCACTGCACCAATTCACTGTTTGATCAATATCAAATCATATATTTTATAGAGAGGTTTGTGTTTTATCTGAAGTATCCAGCTTTAAAATAAGCTTTAAAGCTTTAAAATAATATGTTTTAGAAGAATCTCTGACCTCTTCAGACTTCTCCAGAAATCTCTTTGGCAAAGAATGAATCTAAAAGAAACAACTTCACATCTTGGGTATATTTTATCTTTGATGTGCTTAATGCCAAACTGACAGCTCAGCATTTTAGTGTTTTGATCGTCACCTGAGACTGAAGCATCACTTTCAAAAAACGAGAAGCGACATGAGGGCAAGAAACTGGTGGAGCACTCTGCTTATTTATTAGTTTCTATATGTAACTGACTTTAGGATAAAATATAAATTCTCCAGTTGTTTATTTATTCATCATCACTGGCTGAATGAGGCTGCTATGGTTGGTCCTACATGATTTTTGATTCAAACACTGAACATACTGTTTCCTGGCCTTTGTGTAAGTGATACACAAAGCAGGCATTTAGAAACCCTTATCTGTTATAACTTTCCATTGCTTAAGTTTTATTTTGGAAAAAGCTCAAGATTTTATTCAATTTGGTTTTTGTTTAAGGTTAAGGACAATGGATAACGAAGGCAGTAGAAAAATAAATACATAAGTTAATAAAATGATCTGAACTCAGGATCTGGGCCAACCTCCAGGCAAACGTTGGGCCGTGTCCCACCGCTGGTAAAAGTTTCATGGTAATTTGTCTGTAACCTTTGGTATAATTCTGTTTTTGAAAAAAAAAAAAAAAAGTAAAATAACAGTAACATCCATGCAAAATTTTCCATGCCGATGTTTAGTTCATAGATTTTAAAATACTTAGAAAAAACTATTTTCCAAAAATTCTAGTGACATCATGGTAAAACACCAGCCAACGAGGCTGAACCACATCAACCAAAGGTCACCGAAGGCCACAGATGTTGCTCTGCTTTAAATAAGCACAGACTGTTTGACCATCACAGTCCAACTCACACATAAAGCTAAATGCTGCACCAGATATCCATCTTCACAGAGAAGCATGGCCTGCAATTATACATAATTAATCTGAAGACTGAAAAACACAATCTCTACAACAGTGTGCTTCTCATTAAGCTCAAATCTGTTCCAAAGCAAACTCTTGTGTCTAAAGTTCAGGTTCTGGCATTTGTTTTGTGGTTCTTCTCCTTATTACCACAGTCACTTATGATAACATTTAATTAAGCTGTAAAATCCATGCAGTGGCTCCTCTCCATATCTTATAACTGTTGTGGTTTTAAGCAGTGACGCCCACATCTGTGGTAAAGTTGTACACAACCAGGAGAGGTGAGGAACAGAGGAGACCTGGAAATCATCCAGGGTCAGAAAGGAAGAAAGATCATGAAGAACACAAACTAAAATGATGAGTTTATTCTTACACAGTTCTTTTTATATGTAATTTAAGTACTCTAAGAACAAAATAAAAAGGGACCAATTGTTTCCATTGTTTTTATTGCCAGTCACATTTTAATTATCAAGTTGTTTTTTCTTATCTACTTTGGCTGATTTTCAACTTTTTTCATGACATTCTATGTTGCCCAAATAATAAATTGTGGTTCAAATGTTTAATTTAACCAAGTCAGATGTGAACTGAAAGAGTTTTTTTTCCCAGCTGTCCACAGCAATTGTTGTCACTGTGAGGGTTTGTATGTGAGTGCAGTAGCACCACAGTGGGCCTGTGAGAGACCCCACACTGCTCTCTGATTCATTAAAACAGGAAATAACTGAATAACTTGTGGGCTAATTCATCTTTTTGCCACACATTGAACTCCAAAGACACACAGCCTTACCCATCCACACACAGGCCTTCACTCACGACTGTACACATACAATACACAAACACTCATCCATCTCTTTGACAATCAGTTGCTACTCAAACACACACACGCACACACACACACACGCACACACACACACACACACACACACACACACACACACACACACACACACACACACACACACACATGCACACACACATGCACACACATGCATGCATTCCAACCTACTCTGAAGTTAATGCTCCTCCACTTAGGCTGTGTTTTCACAAGGCTTTAATGGATGAGTCCATTAGTTTTAAGTAGCGGGGTCAGGTATTTTTCACACTCTGACTTTTCACAAAAAAAGCGGGCCAGTTCTTTCACAATAAAAACTCTCAACTCTCTCATCACTTCACATGATTAACATGAAGTTCACACACTCTCTGTCTGTGTCTCCCTCATCTGTCTTGTTCCTTCAGTCTCTTACCAACAGAGCATATATAATCTACACAGTGGTGGTTCTAACACCTCACATGAAAAAAACAACCCAGAACTCACTTATGTCAAAGTATATGTGCAAAAAAGAAAAAAAAGTAACAGAATGTGGCCAAATGCAGTCCAGACATCAGAGTTCTTCAAACACACAAAGAGCCCTTTATGTTTCTTCCTGCTGAAGTGATCACTCTTCCTCCGTGACATTAGTCATGTCTACTAAAGTATCCAGATATGGAGTCTTGGCGTGGACATCCACTGGTGAGAATTTGAATATTTTTGGTGGTTTGGTATTTAAGTACTGATTGTAATTATAAATAGATGGAAATATTCACATTGTGAATTACCAGTTGTAGATTCTTGTGATCTACAGATTCCAGGTGTGCTGAAGCAGAGACACATCTAAAAGCTGCCATCTTTGATCACTTTGGTCTGAAACCTGGTATCTAAATTCAGTAATCATGGCATCTTTAATTTAAAGGAGGGAAAACAATCCCCGGAACCCCAGCTGTGTGCTGAGGAAATACGGTGGGTAATGATAGAAACTAAAATTGGGATCAGGGAAGGCAACTGGACAAACTAAGAAAAGGGAAAAATCAGATTTCTTAGCATAGTTTCCGATTGGTTGTTTTAAGAAGGAGATAATTCACGTAGTGAAAGTCGCATGTCAGATACAGCAAAATCTTGGCATATTTTCGGAAAAATTTAGGGGGTGGCGAGGAAAATGTATAAATGTATAAAAATATGGAGCACTGTGAAGGAAGAAAGAACTGTAAAGACATAATCACTAAGAACAAGAACCAAATGTGCTGCTTCCAGCTGCAGGGGTCAAAGGTTCAGGCTCTAGGAGACTGATTCGCATCATGATCTCATGAATCATCGTGGAAAACCTAAATGAAGTGTATTCATTCCCACATGTTTCCACTGGTCTCTTCTCTCCTGACTGTATGTTCGAATGAGTGTGTGTTCCTGATTCTTCATGATGAATGGGCAGAGTGTTTCTCTGGGGTTCAGAGGTGAAATTCTTCAGCAGGAAACACCTCAGTCACTTTCAGACACCCAGAGATCAGCTGCAGTAGAAGCATGCATGGACGTGGACATGTGCAAAAATGCATAAACTTCAAAGAGTGAGTGACTAAAACCACCAGTAGCATTAAATAAATACAAACATTCTAGTTTTAGCTCTTGTTTTAGTAGCTTATGTCTGTGTATGCTATATCATTTTACATGAAGTGCACATGTTTTCTATGTTGTGTTTTTGCTTTAATTTGAAATAATTTGGGAGATTTGTTAAAACTTACTACTAATAAAGAAGGATATACTTTCAAACACGCAACTAGCTCCAATATACAATATATTGTAAGAAAGACAAATTACAGAATGATCAAGAAAGATGGAGTCTTATGTTTTTGTACTTAGGAAACTGAATAGGTTCAAGTCTAGCATTAAATCTAAGCAAACATAGATTGGATTAAACAAAAATGTAACCTGTAATACTGTGGGAAATAATGAAGCTAAAAAACTGGATATAAGCTTCAGTATGAAAGTAAAACTAAAACATGCAGGGTCATATCTACAAAAAAAATCTGGAAGTAATAATGAGCGCAATAAAAAAATGTAAATTTTAGAACATGCCTGTGTGTGTCTCCTTTCAAATTGAAGCTATCCTTGGATAATGTTTTATTATCTTATGAATGCGGTTTGTCTAAATATCTGCAGTGAAGTGTCTCTACTATAAAACTACCTGCACCTTGTACATTCCAGATATAAAATAAGGTGGTTTGTGTCTTAATTAACCGCTGAACTGGTAGCTTACAAACATTTCACTGAATTATCTAAAACCTATGAGGTAGTCATGTATATAATTAACACTAAATCTACTGTCAACCACAGTTAGTCTGAGACAAAACTGGAACCTGGTGAACAAACAAGCTTCCAAATAGAATTTCATAAACACAACAAATCACTATAAAGATACATTACATCTGCTTTCCATACTTAATCAAAATATTTTTTTTATTTAGTGGATGTAAAACTTGCTACAGTTTTTTTCTGATAATTCTTAAGTAAATTAGAACATAGTATTATAGAGATCAGGATCAAGAACAATCTAAATTGCAATAAAAAGTGTCTGAAGTGGTTACTTATTTACATCTTGTAAGTGAATCATTTCATAAGTAAATCATTTATTGTCCCAGTATTTTCTAATACTATAATTTTATAGACACTTATCATGAAACATGGTCTCTTTCCATTTAAGATAAGAGTACTGACTTTGTTCTGAGAGGAAAATGTCCTGCTGAACACTATCAACCAATGAATCAATCAAGTTTATTTGTATAGTAGATTTCAACAAGACGGTTCAAAGTGCTTTACATCATAAAAACAGTCATAAGACACAGGCAACAATAGAAAGATAACATTTTGTTTTGTGGCAGCGTTACACATCAGAACATTTATCAATGTTTCATTTATAATATTTCAAAAGCAGTTCCATTCTTACCGAATCAAACAAAATAAAAAAATAAAATGAAATTTACTATTTTGTCTGCTGAAACTGTACAGTCTCTATATGTTTCTGGAAAAAGTAGGAAACAAAGACCCACTATGAACATGTTTTGCTATTATTACTGTGTTACCAAGATATTACACATGTAAAGAAATAGAACAGAGTTTATTGATCATCCTTCATTTGACACAGAAAAGAACATAAAGACAATGCAAAGTAGAAAATAATATATAGCTACACCACAAGGTTAATGCAGAATAACACACTTTGATGTGAATTTGATGTGAACTAAAAGGTAATGAATACTTAGGAGATTATAGAAGACACGGTGCCTGTACTCCAATAACAAATAGGTTTGTTATTGCAGTTTTGAGCTTAATGGTATTTTACAGGCTTACAATCATCATTGACTGTCCTGAAATATTTATGACAGGAAATGTTCTTGAATTTAGATATCAATCCCGAAGTGCTTATTAGTACAGCTTTGATGCTGCTACACATTAACGTTTTTCAAACTGTTTTTTTTTTTTTTTTTTCAAATTAACAATTTGCAAACTGTTGGAACCGACTTTGAACATCAATCAGAAGACCTTCATACAGTTCAGATGTTTTCAGATGTTTCAGGTAGAATACAACCCTACTGAAAATTGAGGAGATCCAAAATAAAATGTCTGAGGAAAAAGATAGTATCATAACAGGTGGCAGGTAAGTGAAGATCTTTTGTTTTACATCTTTTCTGACAAAGGTCTTCAAAAGAAATAATTAAAAAGGATAGATTTTTTATTGTTTTTGGATTTTCAAAAATAACATCTTAAAAATTAAAGATTGTCTTTTTGAAAGGCTAATTAGAAAAGCAATTCCATTAATTCAATCTGCAAACTTCCACATGCAGCAATTTGTCTAAAAGTAGTTTTAAACTAAACATAATTTTCCACCAATTCTACATTTTATTTGTAGACGCTGTGTGACACAAGTTAAAAAATAGATTACATAAATATTTCATCATTTAATCTAAATTGACCTTCTTGTTAAATTTTGCAGAAACAAATGTACAGATTGAAGAATATACAATACAGAAAAAAATATTAAATAATATGTTTTTTGTTTAGTTATGTCTAATCTGCTGTTTTTCAAAAGAAAATCTTTCATCCTGAACCTTACTAACCCAGCTATTTTTGTTTTGTTCTTGGTTTTTTAAACACTGCCCGATTTACGTATGTATTTCTCAAACCTTATCCAGCCGAGGACCAATTAACCCCTCTAACAAACACTCATGGACCGCCTAATTTGAAAATGCCCCCACAATAACATATTATATACAACTTGAAGCGAAAATATAGAAACATGGAAGCAATATCAGGATATCACTTCAATACAAATCAAGTAGATAACTTCAATTCAAAAGTTATTCTCTGGTCTACATGAGTTTATATGAACACTTTAAATAATGCAGGAAAACATACATCAAACAATTTGCACTGAAAAAGATCAGAATCACAATCTGGTTTATTGGACAAATTTGTAAGAGTTAGGGTTAAGATATTTTAGTTTAGCAAAAAATATTGTGGTGCTTTCATGTTGAAGACTCATTCCACATAAAAATAAAGTTTGCTTATAAAAAGTGTCTTTTATTTCAACATTTACTTCATTTGTTTTTCTTTCAACTGTTTGGTTGTAAATGTCTTTCTGTGTTACATCACACTGCAAACATCTACTAAATTATTTGAATCTGTTATTTAGGTTAACCTATTGCGATTCTTACAAAGTACTATTACATTCAAAGGACTTCGACGGGGTTGCTCAGTGTTTCAGGAAAACCCCTTATCACTTCTTTAAAAATTCTTCTTTAGAAATATGAACTATGGATGCTGACATTAGCATTGGGGTCATCTGAGCTTGCTGCAACATGTTTGGCATTGAGATGGTATTTTACGTTTGAATAGCTTCATTTTCCAGATTGGAAACTTGAAAAAAAACTGAAATTGATTGCATTAACATTTTCAACACATTAAAACGTCCATCCATCCATCCATTTTCTTGCACCCTTGTCCCTTAGTGGGGTCGGGAGTTGCTGGTGCCTATCTCCAGCTGACGTTCCGGGCGAGAGGCAGGGTTCACCCTGGACAGGTCGCCAGTCTGTCGCAGGGCAACACAGAGACACACAGGACAAACAACCATGCAC
>CAEGAF010047237.1:0-41166 GCA_903067075.1 Micropoecilia bifurca
CACACACACACACACACACACACACACACACACACACACACACACACACACACACACACACACACACATAGATGTTTGTTGACCTGATGGTTTTGTGAATACAGCAGAGTTTGTACAGTCTGAGTGAGGTTGTGGCAGGTTAAAGTGGGGGGCCGTGGCCCCCAGGGGGCGCTGTGGGAGCCTCAAAGTTTGAGAGAAGTTGAGACAAAAAAATCCAATCCCAATTATTTTTTTTAATCTTAACATTTTTTTCTGTTATTCAATATATATGTGTTTAAATAATAGATTTAAATGTTATTTATTTTGCTCCATTTTCTGATTGGCTTGCTCCTCAAGCAAACGCAAGCAAGAAAGCCCAGCTGTGGATGGCCCTGCTGCAAAAAACCCACAAGAACCATGGGAATAAAATTAAATAAAATGTGGTGTGATTAATCTAAAATATTACATACTAGAAATTGCATCATCTATTATATTGTTAATAAAAATTTCCACCATCTAAAATCAGATGGCATGAGGCAGCATTTATGTTAAATGACTAATAATTATTGAATAGTGAATAGAAAACCTTCTAAAAGTTGACGTTTCTTTACATATTTTGCACCATTGCCTGATGGTTTGTTAAACTTTCCCGTCAACCTGATGAATAGAAGCTGGTTTACTGTATTTTGGATGGAGGCGTTTGTGTCCTGCAGGTGTTGCTGAGCTTTTCGCCGCAGTAACTCACTCCTCTAAAGAAGCCGCGTCTTTAGCCACTGTCTCCCTTGGAGATAAAGTACAGACACCCCTCTCTGCCTGCCTCTTTCATTCAGCTAACTCCTGAATAATCCAGCAACAATACGCTTCTCCGAGGCAGTGTGCAGCGATTCCACCCTCATTTCAGGGAGGAGGGAATCTGCTAATGCATGTAAAACACAGCCATTTTTTTCCTTGAATAAGTGGTGAAGGGGAAAAAGTGTGTGGCACAATAGAAGCCGTGAAGCGCTACGCTTAACCCACCACACCTGGAGCCCACAACGGGGAGTGAAAGTGGCAGGCCACCTCTCCTCTCCCCCCCCCCCCGACTTCACCCATCATCACCTATCAAAACAGGCTGTAGGAAGCTGGGTTGGGCCGCAGGAGGAAGGGGGGCCCGGCTATGATAAAGACGCACAGTGAGGAGCCATTCAAGGGCCCTGTGCCCATAATGGAGTCACTAATAGGTGCCTATTCAGCGGGGAAAGTGTTTGCTGGAGGATGGGGAGAAAAAAAAGTTTCAGGGAAGCAACAATCACTTTGTCTGAGGCCTTGTGTATGTAAAATTTATGCAGCACTCCACCCCGTCCCCAACTCTTTCTGCTGTCCTTTCATTTAAAGAGCGTCACCCCTGAATAGGCGACATACATAGTTTGGAGTCTTTCTTTCATCCTTACTTGAAAATAAACTGAATGGTCGGCTCTCGAGCAAGTCCAGTCCGAGGTTGTTCTCAGAAAACTCGTGCTGTAAACTTACACAGATGGCCAGCATTTACACAATAATCTCTTTACTGATTGGTTTAAATGTAAAATCTGTCTAAAAAGCAGGAAAAGTTGTAAGAGAACTTCATTTTGAACAATTTATGAGCTGTGAGGGTATTCTTGCTTTTACTGTGGTTTTCTAATTTTTTTTTTCTTAAAACATTTTGAAACTAACATTGGTTTGTGTTTGCTTAAAAGGGACCTATTATACAAAATTCTCCTTTTGAATGTTTATAAACTCCCATTTCGGTTGACATTGCTTCTAAAAACAGCCCAACCACTAAGTACACAGTAAATTAATGACTTTTTGGTGTGTTTAAAAAAGCCTCCTAAATATTAAGTCAAAATCAACAGAAACTGTATTGTTACATAAGTGCAGGTCCAGCACTTGTGGTCAGCTGGTTTTACCACTGTATAATGGCTGCTGGAAAAGTCAAGAATTTTGTTGTTGACTTACCATCCAGAAATCACTTGCTGCATTCTTGTTTGTTGTGCAGGAGGCTCCACTTCTGCTTTTCAAAGATGCAAGGTTGTATAATTGTGTTTCTGTTTGCAACCATTTTTACAAGTGAGTGTAAACGTTGTGTTGGGGGGCGTGGCCAGCAGCAAATTATTTGGATTGCAAGTGACAATAGGCCGTAAAACATCTAGTTTTTAAAGGAGTTAAAAATAGGCAGAACTGAGCAGAAGAAGAATTATTTTTCGCAAAAAATGTAAGGAATATGTTTTGTATAATCTGTTCAAGGTAGCATTGGTCTCCTTTAAAAAATAAAGGAAAGCGGCAGAATAAGTAGTGGCTTGCCTGAAAGCAAGTTATTGCTCATTTTAAGTAAAAAATTCCCAAATATTGATTAAAAAGTACTGGTTCCATTGGCAGACATTTTCCCCAAGTGAAATAATCTGCCAATGATACCAGTAAGTTTTCATTAAGATTAAGAGTTTATTGACTTAAGCAAGCGCCTATAGTTTGGTGACAAGTTACGTATAAGTTAGTTTTGTCTCATTTCAAGTGTACTAATATATGTGCTCTAGAAACTAGACCAAAATACTTGGTAAGATTTTGTGTTTTTGCAGTGAGGACATCCACTGCCACCCAGGGGAGCTTCCCTCGTGGGTGAGCTGACTAATCTGGAAATGCTGAGACCATATTGTAAGACACCGAATAAAATACGGCGGCCATATTGTGCTTTGCGTCAAGCAGCTTAGCTGACAGATTGATGAGATGAGAAAATAGCGGCGCTAACCAGGGGCCAAGCGGAGGCTCCCAGCATGGCATGGTAACCGGGGTTTGGAGTCAGGCCTGCTGCCCACAGCAGCCGGTGCAGGTCACGGCTCTTTGATTGTCCGTCCCGCTCCTGACAAAGGGCAGTGTGTGGTGGGCAGGGGAGCTTTCCTTAAAACAGCATGATAGCTCTTGTAATTGTATTTTTATGTGTCTTGTGGAAAGCTTTGTCAGCTCTTGTGTGCTGACGTATGCATTTGTTGACATGCTCATTAAAAGGCTGTGTTTAATTTTACTTGTGTCTAGGAATACATTTCTTCAATGACAACCAAGAATTTGTATCCTTACTCGTATTGGGCGCTGTGAGGAAATGTGTTTTTATGACTCCAGTAAATATCACCTACCAGTAAGAGGAGCTATTTTTGATTTGATTTGGTGTCACTATCATACTGTTCTCACTTTTCTGTGAAAAAGATAACCGGAGTAAATGCAGAAAGCAGTTTTCTATAGACTTTTAGTTTATTTTGGTGTTTTTTGGCAATAAATGTATTTTTTTTGGCGTCTTGAAAATGAGCGGTTTCAAATATCTTCGGAACGTAATGTCACAAATTAGCATTGCTCTTCGCCTAGCAAACCCAGTGAAGCTCAGCCTGTTAGCCAGCAACGCCAGCAGAACTCCACTCATCTCCTAGCAACACACGCTGATCTCCAACAGTATTGTTCAGCTGGTTTTACCACTGTATGTGCTGTACAATGGCTACTGGAAAAGTGTTCTGTTGTTGACTTACCATCCAGAAACCACTTGCTGAATTATTGTTCGTTGTGCACGAGGCTCTACTAATACTTATTAAAGATGTACGGCTCTATAATTGCGCATCTATAGCTATTTTCAAATGTGAGTGTGAACTGAGTTGGATAGGTCATCTTTAAAAGTTCATTCTTATCTATTTCACATTGAATTTCCCTTTGTGATCAATAAAGTTTTTTTGAATTGAGTAAAGATAATGGTGGATAACAAACAGGTTATGCCAATACTCTCTTTACTGTAACATGAATTTGAATTTGTACTGAGAAATAGACAAGAAACTCATGTTATAAATGAACTTGGATTAAAATTGATATATTTGACATAGCTGTTGCTATTGCACCATGATGCTAACATGGGACTGCTGTTTCATTCAGTTTGTCTATGTAAATGTGTGTCTGTCCCTATCAAATACACTTTTAATAATAATAATTTTGATTTTCTGTTTTGCATATTTATATTTGAAGATATTAGCTGGATGAATCAGGACTTTCCAGCTTTTTGTCCTTTTTGGACACTTTTCCGTTGCCGTCTCCTAGCAATCGGTCCTCTGGCATCTGGATTATGCTGACCTGCTCTGTAGAGCCCCCACCAGCTTCAACACAGATATGTCAGGCAGAGTCAGCTTTGTGGAGGGAGATGTTAAAGAGAGGTCTTGATCTCACAAGCCAAAAGAAGCTTATTCAAGTTGTGTTGGACCTTTCGCGTTGGAAAAACATAAATAAATCTTTTCCCTTGGTCGGATTGGACAGAGATGGGAACACTGCATAAACACCAAATATTACCAAATATCTTTGGTCTATTTGTAAATATTGTAGCGCACTTGAAATAAGACAAAACTAACTCAAAAGTGACTTTTCAGCAAAATATCAGAGCTTGTTTTAAGTAAATAATTCCTTAATCTTGATTAAAAAAATACTCATTCCATTGGCATTTCAAAATTATTCCATATTTTTAAATTATTTTAAGTTTTCTGTGAGAAATGGAGGGAATCACCATGGCAACCAGTGACATCCCTTAGAAGCTTATTCTTAATATTAACCCTTCAGAACCAAGAAAGGGAAAAAAACAACATTGGCTTGAATTGGCACTTATTCAGGTTAAATTCAATTCAAAAATACTTTCTATGATCTCAAAGGGAAATAAATAACAAGAAAAAGTGTCTTTTTCATCAATATTAAGGAATTATTTACTTAAAATGAGTTATATCTTGCTGAAAAGTTACTTGTAAGTTAGTTTTGTCTTATTTAATATATTTTCACTAGAAACTAGACCAAAAATACCTAGTAATATCTGGTGGTAGTATGGGATTGCCCTGCTTTTCCAGCAGAAATACATTTTGTGTCATGCATATAGCTGTTTGCCGGTTACCATAGAAACCGCTCCACATTCCTCCTGTTAATATTAAACCATGAACTTTCCTGCGTCCCGCCCGACGCTCACTCTTCGTAATGAGCTCAGATTGCAGATGCAGATCTTGAGCTTCTCGGAGAGCACAGTTCGACTTCGGCTGCCTCCGATTTGTGGAATCGATAGGCTCCATTGTTATCACAAAGCTCGCCACTATGCGCCTGTAATGTAATTAAGAAGAGAAGATTTATGCCGCTGTGTGGCAGCCCAGAACCTGATCCGTGTTGCGTCTGGAGTCAGGTTGAAAAGCTGTCTTTCTCTCCAGCTGCTCCTGGTTTCTGCTCTGGACTCTGTCACTCCGGGCTGCACAGCTGTTCAATGTTTAATTCAAAGCACTGATCTGTTGTTGCCCTCGTTTCTTCTGCATATGTGACAGAAACGCAGGGATGAAGTTTGTCTGTGGTATAAAAGTTGGAGGACAGAGGTTGGTAGAGTGCTCAAAATCTGGACTCAAGTAAGAGTAGCACTACTTCAACATACATAAAAAGTAGCCGTCCAAGAAATTACTCGATAGTCAAAAAGTATTTGATTTTTTTATGTCGAAATTTTGGCATTTAAAGGCACAATTAAAGTGTTTCTTTTAAATAACATAACTACAAAATTACGACAGTGTTAGGGCCATGCTTAGAAATATTAAAATGATAAGAATAAAGTCTAAATAATCCCAGAGCAGTCATATTACCAGAATAAAGTCGTATTATTATTAGAATAAAATCAAATTAATGAACAAAGTCGTAGCATTACGAGAATAGTCATATTACGAAAATGAAGTCGAAATAAAGTCAGAATAGTAACTATAACTATAATAATGTTATATTACACAAAGTAATATTACGAGAATAAAGTTGTAATAAGAATCAAGTGAAATGAATGTAATATTTTGACTTTAGTCACTTAATTTTAGTTTTTTTAGTTTCTTCGCATGGCCTTAGTATTCGTCATAGAAAATAAGATTTTTTTTTCAAAAATCAGCTTATGTTCATATAAAACTTTTGAAGTTTTGCTTAAAACAAGCTTGTTCTTCATTCAGTGAAGTTACTCAGAGAGGGTGGAAAATCCAGAAATGTTACTTGAGTAGTGATACTTCATAGTAAAATTACTGAAGCAAAAGTAAAAATACTCCTCAAAGTACAATGTGTATCAAAACTAGCTACTACCCAACCTCGGTTACTTAATGTTGAGGGAAACATGCTTGAGAGTCTGAGTGGTAATTATTAACAGATTATTATTTAAAATCGTCTGCATGTTTAGCCTCCCACAGAGGGAGTTCACTCTGCTCTTTTTCTTTTAAACCAGAAGGGAATATTAGTCAAAAGACTGAAGTATATTTATGTGTTCAGAAGCTTAAGAATGTAAACACAAAGACTAGAACTTGTTGGATATGTCTTCTTTTGAAAAGAGAAGAGCTCTGGACTTTCTGTCTGAACGCCGACGGAGCAGAAACCAGGATTTGAATCATCCGAGGAGGCTTCTGTCTCTCCCTGCCAGGCGACCCGAGTGCTCTGGCTCTGGACGCCGCGGGCCGCACCGGGTGAGTCCCTCCATGCCCACCCAGGTCTTCCTCCACAACTCAGCATCCTGAATAAAAGACTCGTCAAATGAGCCCCTCGTCGAGGACATGAGAGAGACGGTCCAGAGCATCTGTCCCCCTCTCTGGAGCTAATGAATGTTAAGTAGGTTAGTCGCCGGTGTGCCAGTGTCTCCCGGGTCATTGTGGCAGCAGAGCTGTGCTTTTGTCAGGGTGCGCCAGGCCCCTGCGAGACTTCTTAAATGGCCGGACCCGCTTTGCCCTGCACACAATCTCACCACCAATAGTCACCATATTGATCCTCTTGCTTGCAGATTAAAGCAGAAAAGCAGCTCTGTCCTACCAGCAGGGCTCCCCGGCTCATTTCAGGGTCACAGAGTCCCTGCAGCCCCCTGACCCGAACCCCAACGTGTGCGCACAGAACCGCCGGGGTGAGGAGCACTGCAAAAACACAAGATCTGAACCAGATTCAGATGAATTAGTTCTGTATTATTTCAGCAATATGAGCTTGTTCTAATTCAATAATTCCCTAATTTTGATTGAAAAACATTACGAGTTTCACTGGGAGATTATTTAACGTATAACAAGATATTTCCCATATTATAAGGGAAATAATCTGTCAGTGAAAGTAGCACTTTTTCATAAATATGCAGCAATTATTGACTTAAAATGAGCTCATATATCTTCCTGATAAGATATTTTAATCAATATTTACTAGTTATTGACTTACTGCCAGCTGTTATATCTTGTCTTGTAAGTTAGTTTTGTACCAAGATATATTCACTAGAATTGACCAAACATACTTGGTAATATTTTGTATTTGTGCTGTATTTGAGCTTACTTACTGCCCAATTTGATCAAAATACAAGCTTTATTATTTCACTAATGGGAAAATGTCTTATTAAAAGTGAAAAAATCTGAAAGTATAATTAGTACTTTTAATCAATATTAAGGAATTATTTACTTAAAACAAGCTGCTTAGTTGAAATTGTTCTTCCAGGAGGAAGGTCTCAACACTGTCAATCAACAATAGTGTACGCGCTGCTCAGTGGGCTAATGGAGGAGAAACAACAGATAAGTTAAAAAAAACTGTTATAAGTTACCTACTGCAGCTTCAAGTGTTCTGGGATATTTGAATTAAAATAAAATCTACTCTGTCAGATTTTGTGTTTTTGCAGTGAAGGGCAGGAAACCTTCCAGGGATGAACCCCGTTAAACAAGATTGGTGGGATGCTCACATTCATGGCTCATTATGGCTGACCTCAGGCTTTCTCTCTCTCAATTTTCTTCTTTTCTCCTCCGTCTCTGGCTGTAACCTGGACTAAGCCATGCTGAGGTGTTCACCCAGGCCTTTTGTTCTCATTTATAAGTCAGCAGCTCCATCGGTCGATTCTAAACGGGATGCTGCTTTGTTCCTGCGCTTTGTTTCCACCATCCTGTGGAGAGTGTGTCATCTCTTTGGACTCAATTTTTGTTTCCTGACCTCATGCAGTTCTAGGTATTCACTTCTAAAAGACGAGGCTGCTATGTTCAGACTTGGAATAAATAATATGTGCTGAAAGTTTCAAGCAGAAATACTTCAACAGGTGCAAAGCTCCTTTTTAATTTAGCATAAACCACTTTTTCCAGTAGTTTTCTGCAGTCAGGATGGCCATGTTATATTTTATCTGACTCTTACAGCAAATTGGAAATATGAAAGTGAATTTGCTTTATGGAAACACTCCAAATTAGAAAAAAATAACCTTTTTTTTATTTGGATGAGGTGGTTTTGAAATGTATGTATACCTCAAAGCCTCAATGCAAACACTTTTTTCCCATCACGCCTGTCATGTAATCAACAGCTGGCTGTTACTACTGGTGGAAATGACAAAGAAGACAACAGGAAGTTGTTGAAGGATGATGGCGCAGCATTTTATTATTTTTTTAACATGACTTATCACATTAACAAACTGACTCAAATGTGATTTTGATTACATTTCTTCTTTAATAAAACGCCACAATTGTGAAATTGTGGGTTTTTTTGTCTATTAGTGGAATATTGACCAAGTTATGATCACATTTGTAATGGAAATGCCGTTATTGGCTATTGACTTGAGACATGCGTCATAACTGCACCAGAAAAAAACAGCCGCAATTAAACAATGGCTGCAGCAAACACGGCCGTCACTTTGGATGGAGCCAGACAATGGGAAGAGAGTGAAGTTCTTGATTGTGATGTTGTCGACTCCAATTGCTCAATAACTGTAAAATTAAACCATAAATCAATCAATCAGCTCTATTTGTATTGCACATTTCAGAAACAAGGTATCATAAATACAACATACAGCCTACAGTGAGAAACGTTGCAAATCATTAATACACGTCAAATATATTGATCAATGTTCCATTTATTATGTTTCAAATGCAACTCTAAACCAGTGGGGATTTAGCCTTGATTTAAAGGAACTCAGTATTTCGGCAGTTTTGCAGTTTTCTAGATGTTTGTTCCAGATTTGTGGTGCATTGAAGCTGAATGCTGCTTCTCTAATAGTGGCATAAATGTTTTCTTAATCGGTGAACTGCTGTGATACGCCAATGTTTTCTGAAGTCTGTTTGCGGTCACATAAAATCTACAGTTTCTAGGGAAATGCACATGAAAATGTAAAGTCTTTGCCTTTTAAGATGGATTTCAGTTCAATAACATATCCACTAAGCAGAAGGTTGTTCATAAAGTTTGAATCATGCACTTATTGTGTGTCCTTACATCTGACCTCAGCTCAGTGTTTCAGCTCGGTGTTTCATGCCTGCTACCTTAATTAAACATTGATTAAATGCCTATTAATGTGCGCCGACTCCCAGGCAGGGTGTAATCAGGTGAAACGGAGTTAATAAAACATGCAGTGTGGCGCCCAGGAGAAAAAGGAAGGACTCCCCTGAGAAAGATGGACAGATGGCAGCAGGAATCACTGCAGAGGACAAAGCAGAGTGGATAACACAGACCCAGCAACCACTTTGGTGATTACTTCTAAATTGGTAATTTGATCTGCTCCTTTCCCACCTACTCATTATTGATAAGGGCGGCCATATTTGACCATATTTCCCCTCTGCTGCCGGCTTAAACCGGCGGCTTCCTGAGGAGCCTCCTCTGCGTTCGCAAGATCGAGGTGAAGTCTTAAAAGTGGGGATGCATCCTGTTGACACATGCATGGTGGAAACCCCATCTGCCAGGAATCTCCCTAATCTCATCATCTGGATTGAGCAGGAAAAAAGGAGCAGCAATCACTTTAGGTGAACTCTCTGTGGGATTATGTCTTGTTGGAGATGATGGGTCAGATGAGGACATCAGAGGCAGAGCAACTCCATCAATTAATTCAGCTGTGATTGAGCTGATGAGGCAAAACTTTTGGCTTTGTGTTTTGATTTAAAAATTTGAGTTTTTATGCTTTTTCAAGTAAATGTGAAGTTGAAAAGCATCCTTTGAGACGGTGATCCCAGTCTGTTTTCTCCCAAAAATCCCACAACGATCTGGTCGCAGTGACCATCTGTGTCATCTTGGAAATAGTAATTACTTACTAATTACTTCCACAAGTCAGTAATCCAGTTACATAACTAATCATCTTTAAAAGTAGTAGTTTACAAGAAATGATGCACAATCTGAATAAGCAATAAACCTTTTATTCTTCATATTCCATCAAATAAAATGTATTCAAATGAAACCAGGTCTTTTTATTTCACTCTTTTTACTCCATACATATTGAATCACCAAAAATTTAATGATCTTTTATTGATGAATTTTGTTAAATATTTAAACCTGTTCTATTATATTTTAAGAAAATCAAGTGTTTTGTATGTAGAGGTGCATTTCTAACTCCTCCACCATATAAAATATTATTTATTTGTGCTTACAATCCTTGTTTGCTTGCGGTTAATTTTATAGTAATCAAATTTTTATGGAATTGTAACCCCATACTTTCTTGGTTACTTGAGTAAAGTAATCAGATTGCAGTTACTCTTGTCAGTTTAGAGGAGTTGTGACTCTTTCAGAAATTGTTCTGAAACAACCGTAAAGTGTCCAAATCCATACCTGGACTGTTTTCTTTGGTTGAAGAGAAAAATATTCAATAAAGATTAAAATTTAAGATACTCGAACCAAAATGTTCGTTGAATGTCTAAATACATTTCTTCTATTCGTTTTAGTCTTAAGTGGTTTTAAGTTTTTCAAACAATCTGAAGTTTTTCTTTCTCCGTCAGTTTTGCTTTCTTTCTGTCGTACAGAACATTGAAACATGCAATATAAACATGCCTGGACAGTAATGTAGACCTAAAACTTTGTATTTATAAGATCAAGTGGGATTAGGCTGCTGCTGGCAAAATGCCTCAATATACTTTATTATTACTTTATTTCTTACTGGCTGATTGGGAGCCGTCAAAATATGGTAAAAAATTTGAACATTTTTGACTTATCCTCTAATTCACATTATTACTTTTTCTCTAATTAAATAGGACAGAATAGTTTACGACACTGGTGCCATAATTTAAATAATCATACATTAATGCCACAACACAATCAGACATGGTCAGACATGGTCAGACCTGACGCTGCCCTCTAGTCCTCATTTGTTGGACTTGCAGGTTTTCTGTCCTCAGCGGACAAGAGATCCACGCTTCAGAGTAAACACCAATAAAGTCTTATTGTCCTCCACCCTGTGACCTCCTCTTGCCCCCCGTCACCATCTCTGTTTCGGGGTTACGGCCCATGAATGATGGCTGAGTTCAGGGAGGATCTGCTCTGTTGCTCCCTGCAGTGGATCGACTTGAGCTGACTCAGCTTCTATGAGCTGCAAAGAGAGATGGATGAGTTTTTGGTATGTGTCCATCTTGATGGACGAGTTAACGCACTGCGTCCAGCTCCACAGGTCGCACCGGTCACATCACCCCTGTACTGTCCTGAAGAAGTTGAGTAAAGACGGACAGCAGGTGTTAGAAATGACCGAGTGGGAGAGTAGTCCCACATGTATTTTATAATTTAAAATTCAACCATTAGATGTAAAGGAACACATTTCAAAATGTCTCAAAATGTTGGTTTAGTAGTGAAACACCAGCAACGTCAAGCCTTTGAACAATCAATATCTAGAAGATATTAGATGCTCATATTTATGTTGTTTAAAGGGGACCTATTAAGCAAAATTCATATTTTACACCTTTTTGTTCTTCCATTTGGGTCTTAGCTGCTTTTAAAAGCACTTAAAAAAACACATCACATCTAGACATTTTTTCTTGGCTATTAGTTAGTGTTTTGGTGTCTTGAAAATGAGCCATTTCAAAAACCTCTGGCATGTAACTACACAAATCAGCAGGCACAACCCCAGTGAAGCCCAGCCTAGCAACCACAGCAGAGTTCTGCCCGTTACCTAGCAACTCCAGCAGAGTTCCGACCGTTACCTAGCAACCCAAGCAGAGCTCTAGCAGGTTTGTACAATGTCTGCTGTAAAAGACGAGTTTTGGTGTTGACTCACCAAACAGAAACCACTTGTTGCTTTCTTGAGTTGCAACACTTTAATGAGTTTGGGGGCGGGGCCAGTAGCAGCTTATTTGAATTTAAAATAAGCTGCTACTGTCCTAAAACAGCTCATTTCAAAAGGAGATCAACATAGACGGAACTGAATAGCCTGAAATCTCATCATCTAAGAATGATTTTGTACAAAAAATTTAATAAATATGTTTTGTAAGACCCATTGACTTCTCCTAACCTGTTCACGGAAGAGTAATAGGTCACCTTTAATGTTTGCTTTTTGTAATACTACAAAAAAATAAGACAACCTTTTGAAATCACTGTCTCTTTGTTCCTGTATTCTCATTTGTTTTTTTTTTCTTCCTCCTTTTTAGAGACCGATGTACATCTCTTTTGTCACTAAGGCCATTCTGTGGGATAGAGGCGGCTGCCACCACACTGTAAGTTCCTCTATTCTGTAATAACAACATAGCAAATTGTATCAACATAACGACAAAAAGCAGTTTATAGTTTATCTTTAATTTTATTATTAACTCAGAAAATTATTTGTAAAAGATCCCTGCTGTTGTTTTATTGATAGCATGAGCTGAAGGATGATAAATTCTGTTAAACAAATTTGTATTTGATGTTAAGATTTTTTAAGATTTTACTTAATAATATCCTGTTTGCATCCTTAAATTTATGCTCTTATTTTATTTAAATATATTTATTGAAATTTTTTTTTGATTCAGTTACTGTCAATAACCCAGACATTTCCCTAGCCTTAACTAATATATATTTACTTATTTCAAACAAGTTTAAAAAACAAACAAACAAGAAAACAAGCAATCGGTAGAACACAGAAAACGTGCATATATAACCAAGAACAAGATAATTTCTTTACCACTATTCTGTTTGAAAAGGAGTATTTACACTTATTTAATCTTTCCCAATTTAATAAAATATATTACATAATGTCTCAATAATTATCAAAATTTGTTAAAGCCATTTTATAATATTTATGTGCTAGTCTAGACTATTCCTAACTTCAACCTCAACCAAAACCTAATTCACACGTGACACCTGACCCTTTACAGCCGCATTAGGACTGGGCTTTGGTCTCCATTAGGCCTCCATCAGTTTAGTAAATACGCCAGAAATGGTTCTAAATATGGTGGCTAACCAAATACACACACACAGACTCAAACTCCCAGTCTCCACCTCTTCCATTTGCTAAAAGGAGGCTGGGAGTTGCTGCGCCGTCATTAACGTTTCCATGGCTACATCAGAGGCGCGTGGGCCGCCTTCCTGTCTCGGCCTCTGGTTCTGCAAACAAAGTGGTCAGACAAAGTGGCCCGCTTGCTCTTCCAGCCTCATTTACATCCTGAACTGGTTTCTGCATTAAAGATCTCCTCCAGCCCCGTTATCTGACATTCTGCCGCTTTGCTGCGATCCAGCTGTACCTCATAAATCAGGAGGAGCATTGTGACTGTAAAGCCGCTCCTGTCATACAGCGACACGACTTCTGCCAGAATGGTGTCGATGTCTAAACATGGAGGAGGCCAACGAGAGGATTTTCACCCAGCAACCTGCTTTGGCAGCTGAAATCCTTCAGGGAGGAGCAATGCAAGTCGGAATACGCAAACAATGCAGAAGTTGGCAAATTTAACCCTTAGCAGCAGGTTTGTCTTCCCAAATTATCCTTCAAAGAGCTAAACGCTGAATCCGAACCCTGAAACCTGGGTTTTCAGCACAATTTACAATAGCTCTGTTTCCATTAACAATAAAATTACAAAAATAAGCACGTCAACTTTGACATCACTTTCTTTCTTTAAAGTTTCTGCACATGAGGAAGAGCTTCCATTTAATTCTTAATATTTTTTAACTCCACTGAACAGTAAAGATTTATTAATGAGCAAAGATATTTTATACGTTCCTTATCAACTTCTATTTACTATTTACAACTTCTATTAACTAAATATTATATTTTCTAAATATAACAATATTTTCAAAATATTATTTTTAGATAATATTTTATTCTCTAAAAATGTTTTGTTTTCTTTAGAATAAAACCGGCCAAGGTTAGGTTAAATTAACAGCCTAATTATAATATTTTGGAAAATATTTTCTCTAAATATTTGAGAAAATATTAATATATTTTCTTTAAATATATTAATATTTTGTCTAATAGGAGAAAATATTTTCTCAAATGTTTTTCTAAATGTTTTTTTAGAAAATATTTCTCAAACAAAAAATTTCTTGAAAATATTTAGAGAAAATACTTATCTTACATTAGAGAAAATATTAATATTTTTAATATTTTCTCTAAATATTTTTGAGAAACTATTTGTCAGAAAATATTTTTCTAAATATTCTAAATATAAATATGTAGAGAAAAAAACATGAACTTATTCTCAGATTTATTTTCGATGTAGCCGAAGTGAACCTTTAAATGTTTATTTCATAAAGTAAATAAATAATATCCATGTGTTTTGTTTTTCCATAATTTAAGTAAAATTCCAAGTTTTTCCAAACTTTCCCAAAATCAATCTGCACAGCAGAGAAAACAGTTTCAAGGGTTGGACTCTGATGACGCGGTAGTCAGCAGATTTGCTAAGAAGTCACAGCTAAGTGAATTAGAGTCTCTCCCAGAGGAAGGCATTTCCAGCAGTGACAGTACATTGGACCGCACTTTCTGCAGACACCCATTACCGCGGCGTGGGCTCCTCTGGGCCCTCGCAGGCCCCCAGGAAACGGGCTGACCTCCTGGCGTCAGGCAGCCCACACGCTGTCCTCACACAGCCAGAACTGGCTAATGTCATTACGGGCCTGTTTGTGCTCAACAGCTCCCTGATTGAGACGCACAAGTGGCGCTGCTCGATGAATGTAGGAAGTCTATTAGTTAGTCCGAGTCCCAGATGGTCTGCCTTGCGTGTGCAGCCCCCTCCTCAACCATCCACCCACCTCCAAAACACATAAGCATCGATAAGCAGACACACACGCATGCACACACTTAATTACGCTGCCTCCGAGTGAACCCTCTGACAGGCGGACGGCTATGAGCAAAGACAGAAGTGTGTCTATGTCCCAGAGGCTGCAGGGACAGAGAATTCTTCACAGAGCTGATGCACAAGAAAGCCAGGCTTACGGCCTAACAAGGTTAAACCCCTGAAAAAGAGAGACTTTTTAAAACATGGAGATTTGTGTTTCTGTGGGGTGTAATTGGCTTTGCTGCAGGGACTGAGGGGGGCCACTGACGAGAGGCAATGTGGGGGCCGACGACAGTGGGGAGCATTGTGGAGTCCAGCGGATTCAGGGGGGTAAATCTGATTATCAGCTCGTGTCAGAAGCCAGGCTCAGATGCAGCTTAGCGCTCACAGAAACTTTCTACTTTCAATAGAAAGACAATGAGAGTCCCAGAAGCTCCTGGAAACCTTTAATAACATTAAAAAACACCAACAACAAATGTCAAGACGCACCAGTCAGACTGGTTTCATGTAAAAGATGGATTCACTCCAGACCTGTTTGGTTCACTTCAGTTAATTCCAGTTCGTTTGCCCAGAAGGTCCAGTTAGTTTGCCCAGAAACTCTGGTTCATTTGCCTAGAAACTCTGGTTCATTTTCACAAAAGGTCCAGTTGGTTTGCCTAGAAAGTCTGGTTCATTTTCCCAAAAAGTCCGGTTGTTTTGCCCAGAAAGTCTGGTTCATTTGCCCAGAAAGTCCAGTTGGTTTGCCCAGAAACTCTGGTTTATTTGCCCAGAAACTCTGGTTCATTTTCCCAAAAAGTCCAGTTGGTTTGCCTAGAAAGTCTGGTTCATTTACCCAGAAAGTCTGGTTGGTTTGCCTAGAAAGTCGCCTCGTTTGCCCAGAAAGTCCGGTTTGTTAGGGGAGGTGTGAACGCGCAACAGAACTCTGGTCCTCCTATAAGTCTCGATATTGGTGAACCGATGTGCTTTGAATGCACATGTGAACATCAAGAGCACCGGAAACCGCTCCAAAAACAGGAAGTGGAGTACAGCACAAGGCATTCTAGGTAAATACAACATACATCTCTCGTCCCTCCGTTTAGCCATCATTTGTTCATTTATCTTTCTCCATCCGCCCTTCACAATAATTAAACAATCATCTGTCATCCATCCATCTAACCATGTATCAGTCTGTCCCTTTTTCTGTTCATTCTTCCTCTCATCCATCCATTTATCCCTCTCTCTATCCACCTCTTTCTCTATTTATTTATTCTATTTCTACTTATCCCTCTTTCTCTCTCTAGCACTATCTATATATTTTTTGTGTATCTCTAGCTCTCAATCTTTTTCTATTTCTTTATCTGTCTCTATTTCTCTCTCCATCTATCTTTCTCTCTATCTTTCTATCCTTATCTCTCAATTTCTTTATCTCTCTCTATTTCTATCTTATTGTTTTGATCCACATTTTGTTTTTGTTCAACTTTTACAGGTTTTAAGTTATACATCCAATAACCAATAGTAATAAAAATAACAGTTTCCATGTTTTCTGATTAAACTTTTGTACATGTAGTAGAAAATGATGCTCAGTCCTGCGGTGCAGAAACCCAGCTGCTCACATCTGACCTCAAACCTCTGTCGTCCTGATCGTCCTGAGACGAGGAGGAAGCAGGGGGGATGAAGAGCGTGGACAGGAGCGTCTCTTGTTCGCTCGTTACTTCTCCCTCTTTACATCACAAGAATGCAAATCTTTAAAGCCTCTGAAGAAGAACATGGCGGAGGGATTTAAGAGCTGATCCTCGCTGTGTCAGCCAGACGGTCTTCCTCCTTCCTCTGCTCCTCCTTTCTGCTGAAAGATTTTCTTTTTTTAAAAAGTGAGTGGAGTTGAACTTTGTTTTAGATGAAGCTTAAATCCAAGACAAATAAAAGCCAGTGGGCCATTTATTACTACTGTTTGCTCTCTGAATGAGTCACTGGCACCACAGATTTGGGACAAGCTGGTTTTCACTGATTGGTGTCCACATGGTTTTATTTACCCGCTTTTATTTCCCTGGAAGATTCTCTGAAGTTTTATCACCTGGAAAATAATTTTCTGTTTCTTTTTTTACTTTTAGAGGAGGCAGGTTGTCTTTGAGGAGAATTTGGTTTTAAAGTAATTACTTATATCAACACAAGGGGGCAGCGGTGGCAAGTTATGTTATAAAATACTGTAAGTGAAGAACTGCACACCCAGATGGTGATGAGTTATCTCTGTTTTGAATATTATGTTTATCTTAATTATTTATTGCTTTGAATTCCAAAAGTTATTTTGTATTTTTTTAATTAATTAAAATATTAAATTTTTTGGTTATTTAACACAGTTTTACTTTGAACTTTTTATTTTTATTTAATAACTATTGTTTTTTTTTAATAATCTGTTTTGTATAAAGTTTTTTGTTTTACTTTTCAATAAATACTTAAAATGTCAAACCAAAATTGTCCAAAAATCCAATTAAAATAGGAAAGACAAGGTGGATTATAAATAGCAGTGGTATTAAATGCAGTAGTATTTTAAAATGTATACATGCAATTATTCTTTTTTTGTTGATATTGTGTTTAATTATTGTAGTATTTTCACAAGCATGTTATTTTCTAAATATCATTTTAAATAACATTAAAGTTCCAAACAAAATTGTCCAAAATTTTCCTAATAAAATTGCTATGTTTATGTAATTACTGTCGTTATACCACAATCATGTTATTTTCTAAATAGTTTAAAAAATATATACTGCAATAAATAAAAAAATGAAAATATAAAATTATCCAATGAAGATAAGAAAAGACTAGGATTATGCACAAAAGTGGTATTAAATGTGTTATAAGAAGGTTATTCTTTGTTTTTACTATTTTTGCTGTTTTAACTTTTTTGGTACTATTTTTATTTAATTGCTGTAGCTTCTTCCAGAATAGAGTTGTTTCCTAACTAGTAAAAAATATTTTTATGAAATTTCAGTAAATAAAAAATGCTTCAAACCAAAATTGCCCAATTAAAATGGGAAAAGACGAGGTGGATTATGAGTAGACATGGTAATAAATGCATTTTATAAATATATTCATGAGGTTATTATTATTTTTTTTTTACCATTTCATTTCTAGGTGCTTAAATAATTGAGAATAATAGGAAAAACATTTTAATTTTATTTATGATAAAATGTTTGCATTTCAGCCGCAGGTCCATTATGAGCGGGTTCGTCGTCCCCCAGCTGTGTGTCCTCGGTTTCTGTCCCACATGAAGGCTCGTCCTGAGGACTTCCACCCTCCTTGTTACCTCAACAACAACCAGCAGCAGCTTCCGCCTGAGGGGAAGATGCAGAGTTTTAACCTTCCTCCTGCCTCACACACTGACTTTCTTCAGAGTAAGTTGATTAAACCATCTGGCGCTTTTACACCAGCAGCCTCTCACTCCTTTTGTTCTCATCTGAGCAGTCAACACGGAGGCCACCAAGCCCGTCACTGGATCTTAATCCCTGCTTTTGGTTCTAGTTTAAAGTTTAAACCAGGCAGGATGTCCCCACAGCGCCGCCCTCCTGGTGGACCCCCCCTCCCTCTCTCTCTCTCTTTATTGAAATCAGTTTTTCTGCCGCTCCTTTCAGATGTGAAGGTATTTTTCACACCTTAGCTCCCCAGTCGGACGCTGATTTCCTGTGTGAAAATGTGTGTGTGCGCAGCGGAGGGAGGGCGCATTTCTCCGCTCTGAGGTCCAACACTAATTATTCTGCCATATGGTGGCTGGCTCCCTCACAATCATCCTTGACCCTCCTCCCTAAAGAAACGTGCTGCGCCCAATGCCATGGCTTTGCACTCTGACACATGTCATTCATATGCACATTAGTACACACACCGGTTCACATTCAGCTGTGTGTGTGTGAGCACAACAGATGGGAATGGCAGGGTATTGGGAAAAGGAGTGCAGAAATGTGGCCTTCACCGCGTTGAACAAGAGGAGACTGTCTGAATCCCCACAAAAAGTTAGGAAGGTTGTGAGGAAATGGGTGGAGCTGCATGGATTTAAAGTTAAAGAGTATAAAAATAGAGAGGAATGTGTCAAAAT
Organism: Micropoecilia bifurca; assembly: GCA_903067075.1. Lineage (NCBI taxonomy): Eukaryota > Metazoa > Chordata > Actinopteri > Cyprinodontiformes > Poeciliidae > Micropoecilia > Micropoecilia bifurca. Next base: position 18,982 of record CAEGAF010047237.1, read on the forward strand.
TCATGTCATGTCATTGATGCTTCTTTTATTTTCGTGCTAAAAACCATTTAATGCAGGGTTGTCAAATTCAGTTTCATTTTGGGTCATATCTAAAACCTCAATGTTCTTAAAGGGCCAGTTGTGCCAGGATTTATTAATAAAACCCAGTAAGCAGCTAAAATATCAATAAATAGCTGACACACCAATATTTTGTGGCTTTTTGTAATCAAAATCAGATATTTTGTGATAGAAATATTTGTAAGAATTTTTTTGCATATATATATTTTCTCCTATATAGCTTTATCGATCGCCATTTCACAGTCTATAAATAGGCATCAAGTAAGATTGAGGCAGCTGTCACTTAAACTCAGTGTTTTTGGCCAATTTTGAGAAAGATTTGCAGTAAAATCAAAATGTTTTTGTGTGAATTTTGTGAAAAACCTTTATGACTTATTGATGTTGCGACAGACTGGCGACCTGTCCAGGGCGAACCCCGCCTCTCGCCCAGAACGTCAGCTGGAGATAGGCACCAGCAACCCTCCCGACCCCACCAAGGGACAAGGGTGCAAAGAAAATGGATGGATGGATGGATGGACTTATTGATGTAATTTGGAGTCTAAAGGGCCACATTAAAAACTATGGCGGACCAGATTTGACCCCCTAGCCTCAGTTTGGCACTTGTGATTTAATGCAACAAATATTTTCTTGATCACAGAATTATTATTTGGGGGAGGGGAACAACATTTCCTCAAATTTTTTTTCTGTTCTGTTTCTAAAAATCTAGAAAACAAAATCCCCCAAATAATAATGGGTCCTTTTATGTTGTTATATTTTAGTTTTATTTTACCATCTTTTTGGTGAATTACAGGTAAAAATTAACACTATGAGCTATAAGTTGATACAATGCATCATACACATGGCTCAAACTCAAGGCCTGGGGTCCAAATCTGGTCTGTTGTGGCTTTTTATGTGGCCCTTCAGACTCCAGTTACATCAATAAATCCTTCCAGTTTTTCACAAATACCCAAAATCAACAAATCCATCCATCCATTTTCTTGACACCGTTGTCCCTTGGTGGGGTTGGGAGGGCTGCTGGTTCCTATCTCCAGCTGATGTTCCAGGCAAGGGGCATGGGTCACCCTGGGCAGGTTGCCAGTCTGTCGCAGAGTAACACAGAGACACACAGGACAAACAACCATGCACACACACACACACACACACACACACACACACACACACACACACACACACACACACACTAACACCTAGGGGCAATTTGGGGAGACCAATTAACCTTACAGTCATGTTTTAGGAATGTGGGAGGAAACCGGAGAACCCAGAGAAAGCCCATCATGCACAGAGAGAACATACAGGCTCCATGTAGGGAAACCGGGGCTGGGAATTGAACCCAGGACCTTCTTGCTGCAAGGCAACAGCTCTACCAACTGCGCCACTTTGCAGCCCCCCAACAAATCTTCACATTTTTTCTTATTTTTACTGCAATTTTTTCTCAAAATTGACCAAAAACATTTAAGTGACTGCTGCCTCAATCTTACTTGATGTCAAGTAATAGTTCGCCAAAAATGTAAATGAAAGGTATAAATATTCAAGCCTTGAAAAGACTGAAAGTCTGGAAAAGCAACGTTTCTGAACACGGGTTTGGAAACGTTGCTTCAGGTTTTAATGTCTGCGCTGTCTGCCGCCCTCAGTTCTGATTACTCTGGTGAATATGGAGTTGGGAAAGTGGCAGCTGCTGCAGTGGGGCGAAGTTTTCCCTGCTTTTGTTAGCAGGCCGACCCACTCAGCAGGGAAACAAAGTGAGTCCTGCCCAACTGGGGAAAAGTGTGAATGAACAAAGCTAAATATCACAACTAGTGGCTCTCTGCTTGCTTCTTTCAACTGTTTTTATTTACATGTTTTCCCTAAAATGTGTTTAAAGGTAATTCCAACTCTAGTGGAGGACAGCGAGGCGATCAAAGTGTTGATTTGATCAAGAGACGACAATACGCTGCTGTTCTTCCTCGTCTCCAGATCCCTCCAACTCCACCTGTATCTCCATCTAGCTTTGGTCCGACTCCTCTCCAACCCGACTCGCCGCACCTCGACCCCAAAATACCAGAAAGCAACTCCAGCATTATTACAACTCCTAAAATACATCCATCTCCTGCTCCTCCTCGTGTTCCTCTACAGCTTGAAGAAAAAGTTTCTGAAAGGGAAACTGTGTCCGAGTCGGATCCACAGGAGCCGGACAGCGATCTTAGCCTGAAGCCTTCTGGATCGTCATGGTTACCATCACCTACATCGCTCTCGTTAGAGTCTCTTTCGCATTTAAGTCGTCCATCTTCCAGTTTGTTCAGTCGGAGCACCGACCTCGCCAGTGGCAGGAGCAGCATCCTGAGCGATCGCACTGCTGGTAAACCTTCACAGGCGATCAGTATGCTAATGCTAATGCTCATTTTGGATTCTGATTTATCCATAATAAGTCATTTTGAATGATAGTAGCATTCTGTTTTATGTAGTTTAACATAAAACATGTAGTTTTATGTAGCTAATGCTAATGCTCATTTGGTCTCTGATGAATTATAGCATCATCAATTATTTATATAGTTATTTTTAAAACTACCGTACATAAATAAATGAGCTAAATCAGCATTAGCATTTTAAGTCATCCATCTTCCAGTTTGTTCAGTCGGAGTCTATCAGTATGCTAATGCTAATGCTAAGGCTTGTTGTGGATTCTGATAAATCCATGCCTGGTTATTTTTAGTGATTAATTTACTTAAGACCTGGGGAAAATGTCTGGATGTAAGTGAAATAATCTCCCAATTGAACTAGAACTTTTTAAAATCAAAATTACAGAATTATTGACTAAAACAAGCTCCTATATCTTCCTGAAATGTTACTTTTTACGTTAGTTTTCTTTCATTTCAAGTGGACTAAGATATTTTCACTAGAAACTAGACAAAAATACTTATATAATAGTCATAATATTGTCATTATATAATGGGTTTATTTATTTAAAATATTTTCTTTGCATGGCCCTAATACTTTACCATTTTGTTTTTCCTCTTAATTTTGAAGTTTGAAAAACTTCTCTTAAACATTTTTCTGCTTGATTTGCAGCAGATTTTCTGGACTCCCGTCCCGAGACGAGCGTCGGTTCCTCCACATCGGATCTTCCTCCAGTGATCCAGTCACCACTGGCCTCTTCCTCTCCAACAGAACCAACCTTTAAACAACCATTGAAGAAAAGCACTTATAGATCTACATCTTCTCTCCCTGAGAAAACATCTGATGAATTTTACCAACCGCGCTCACCTAATCCTGCACCAGTTGCTAAATCTACATCGGATAAACCTCAAAACATCAAACAGACGACAGAAATTACAGAAAACATCGACCAGGAGACATCGAAGGAGGATGTCACCGGTATATCTCCTGATAAAGAGCTGATTGAACTCAGGTCGGCCCCACGTTCTGGATCAGGACCAAAGCTGAGCCTGTCTCCTCCTCCATCCCGGCTGGATTCACAGCGCTGGCCTGTGCTGCCTCCCATCTCCCCAAAAAGAGGTAAAAAATGAGCTTGAACGTCAAAGTCTGCATCCATAATGAATCCTCTGTAAAAAAAACCAAAAACCACTGCTTTTCTTTTTCCGGCATGTCAGGGACAGAAAAGATGAAAAGCTGGTACCATTTGATTTTTTATTGTTGTTTAAAGGCGTGAGGCCCCAACAGTTGAAGTCAGGAGTTTCTCCTGCTCAGCTTTGGTTCCCCCAATTCTTTCTCTATTCTCTAATCCCTGAGAGGGAGACGTGTTGCCGACGGTCATAAATCCACACTGACCGCTGCACATCGCTGAGCCGAACCGCCACAATGGAATACCTCGGTAGCTTTCCTGCGGCTGCTAATTTACCGTTCCCAATGGGGATAAAGGACCGGGCCAGTGACATCTGACTTCTCCGGGAACTTTATGAAAGAAAGCAAACAATGTGGAAATTGTGTGGGGATTTTCTCCTTTCTGTCAGAGCCGTCTACTGTTCTCTGTGTGGCGCTGTACTGCAGGGGGGCCGCGCTGCGTCGCAGCACGCTGTTCTCTTCACAGCAGACACAGAGCGAGTGTCACCAGTTCATTTATTTCTCTGCAGATGGAGGCAAGTGGAGTTCAGAGAGCTCGCAGCATGTGAAGCTCAAAGTTTATTTGCAGTTTAAACATCGGTTTCAACAGCTGCTGCACAAAGGATCAAATTACAGTAAAATCATAATTTCAACAGAGTGTTTGGATGCAAATCATATTGCTATTTGTTGATCTGTTTTTCGTTTTTCCATCCTTTAATGTGTTACTCTTCTATGTCCATCTCAGATCCAATAGGTTGGCTTCACAACACAAACTCAGGTTCACTGTTTTTATTATAACAGAAGAGGAAATCAAGTTGGTGGTTAACATCAGCCAGCAGCTTCTGCCTCCTTACATTAAATAAGATGCAATAAATGAAACTAAACAAACTACAAAGTAACAACTTCCAGTTAGCAGTTGTGAAATTAAACATAGATATATTGGACAACATTAATAACTACAGTTAAAAACATACAAAACATGTTTAGTCAACAATAACTTGTTGACTAAACAAAATGAGTCAACATTTTGTTTAGTCAACAGTTAGCAGTTAGTCACAACTGCTAACTGGAAGTAACAACTTCCAGTTAGCAGTTGTGAAATTAAACATAGATATATTGGACAACATTAATAACTACAGTTAAAAACATACAAAACATAGCAAAATTACTCATGAAACACTGTATATGATTAAGTTTGTACAAAATATAAATAAAGATGTATTTATAATGAAAACACAGAGCTGATTCCAGAACATTCCACGGTTACCGACGGCAACAGATAAAAGGGGGAGGAGCTGTTCCTTACTGGTTGCTATGGTAACCAACTGGCAAGAGCAGCTCAACAGAACTTACAACTCCAACAAATGTCTTGAGAAATAACTTGTTGACTAAACAAAATGAACTCAAAGATTAAAAGAACTAATTTTGATTAACTTCACATCTATAATATTGTTAAAATAAAACCCTGTCTTTAAAAAAAACACTGGAAAATTATCAGGTTTCTCTGATTTTACTTCTCTTTATATGTATATGTTTGAGTAAATTGAACATTGTTATCTTATTCTATGAACTACTGACAACATGTCTCTGAAATTACAAGCAAACATTTTGTATTTAGTTTGAGAAAATGAGAAACAATCAAAATAATGAAAATATGTAGTGCTTTCAGACCTCAAATAATGCAAAGAAAACAAATTCAAACTCATTTAGAAAGAACAATACTATTGTTTTAACATGGTATCATAGTAATACTAAGTTCAGGAATCAATATTTGGTGAAATAACTATGAGGTTCTCAATGGGCTCTTAAGTTTTTCCAGGCATGCATATGTTTTTCCATCCAACCATCTGTCTGTTTGTCAACAAATTAGCTGCTCCTGGCCACCCACCCAACTCAATATTTACACTCACACATGAAGATGACTGCAAACAGATACACACTTACACAACAGTACATCTTTGAAAAGCAAAATACAGAAAGTTGTATTTGAATGTACAACAAAACTCTTGCATTTTCCAGCAGCCATTACAGAAACATTTAATTTCCCTTTTTGATCGATTGAATTGTATGGTGTATGCAGTGGTAAAACCAGCTGACCAAACATGCTGGAGCTCAGCTTGGGGCACAGCTTGGGCCCATTGTGATTAAGCAATCAAACAAGCTGCAAACAGATGTGCAATTATACAACTGTACATCTTTAAAAAGCAGAAGTAGATCCTCCTGCACAACCAAAAAGTGATCAAGTGCTTTCTGGATGGAAAGTCGACAACAAAACACTTGTGGTTGCTAGGTAATAGGCTGTTGTTGCTAGGTAACAGGGAGTGTGTCCTGATTTGTGATGTTACATTCTGGAGGTTTTTGAAAAGGCTCATTTTCCAGACAACAGAAAACATCTGGGTGGTTTTTTTTAAGCTTTTGGACTGTTATTGAAACAGTAGAGACTCAAACAGAAGTACAAAAACATGCAATATTTTGGTTAATAGGTCCCCTTTAATAAGAAAATAAAACATTGATTGTGGGGTTTTTTATGGGTTAGGTGTCCAAGGTAATCAGAATTTATTTTGTTTTATAGCGTTGTTGAAAAGCAACACGTCTTCTGTTGAGTTTTTCTCAGAAAGTCTTATCCCGACCCCAAGCTGCCCCGTTTTCAACACCAAATCCAGAGTTTGACTTTCTCCAACAATAAACCAGGGTTCTGTCCTGGCATTGGCTCGGCCTCTTCTCTCAGGCCCTTTCAGCCCAGCGAATAGAGGCCTCCAGCCGCACAGAGGAGGCGTTGTCCTTCCAACCAACCCCCTTAACCTCCCCGAAAAACTCAGTCCAACCCTCGTCGCCTGAGACTGACAGCTCAGCTGACAACAGCAATATGCTTTGAAGTGTCAAGTCAAGTCCTTCCATTGTCTGTCTGAGTGGAGCGGCAAGTCGCTCGAGAGCAACGCCGTTCGCATACTCCACTTCCTGTTGGGGCGCGGTTCGCCTTTCCTTTTGTATATATTATCCTTTTGTCCAGAGAAAGCTGTTCTGCATATCTAATGTATGAAAAGCCCCAACAGGTCCTTTTCACTGCAACACAACGCACGCCTCGCAGTGACTGTTTCACCAACTAATCCTCCGATTTCAAAACCAGACAGGCAGAGAATAGCGTGAAATTTTTTCCTTTGAGTCAGGTGTAAAGTTATGAGGCAGATTTTCTTACACAGCCGTTACCGTGGGGGTATTTTCATTCTTAAGGAACAGTTACGCTTCTTACTCTGGTTGTGTTAAGTAGCTGTTTTTGACATTCATTTAGCTTAATTCCTGCCTCTTTCTGATTATTTATTTTATTAAAAGTTTATCAGTTTTCTAAGGAATCTCCTTTTTATATAATACTTAAAAAACATAAAATCTTACCAGGTGTCTGTCTAGTTTTTACAGTAAATATGTCAGTACACTTGAAATGGCTCAGTGATTCTGTTCTTACTCTCTCAATTTGTGCTAAATATAATTATATTTTTGTAGCAACTCTGAACAAGTGACCATGAAGGTCATAAAAGTTGGTGCTTTAACACATAAACTCTTATCGAGTACGTTTGGTCTAGTTTCTTGTGCAAATAACTTAGTCGAAAGGCAACTTTTAGCAAGATATTTGAGTTTAAGTAACCTATTCCTTGATATTGATTTTTAAAAAGTACAAATTATTTGACTTACAACAAAATGTTTTTTCCATGTTGTAATAAGTGAAATAACTTGCCAGGGGACTTTTTCTGTCCACTGTACTTTTTCATCAACATTAAGAAATTATTTACTGTAATAAAAGGTTTTATAACTTTCTGAAAAGTTACAGGGCGTTAGTTTTGCCTTCTTTCACATGAAATCAGATGGTAATATAGCCTTCTTCATCATATGTAGCAGAAATTGAGAAAGTAAGAGTTGAACCACCATTCATGTCCCACGCTGTGTGTTTGCAGGTTCCTCTGCAGCGTCAGGCTGTTCTGAGATCAGCTGCAGTCAGTCTCAGATGTTTGATGAACTGGAAGTCATCGCTCCTCTTTCAGCTTCCTCTTGGTCTCTGGATCGACCATCTGACTCTTCGGACTCGCCTCGCTCACCTGGCTCACCTCTCACAGGTAACGCTCAAGGATTATGAGCAGCAATTGAGTTATTTTAAATAATTTTATATCAGAATCAATCTGTCTTCCTGTAGGATTATTTCACCCTAAATGATCCTGCAAACACAGCGTGAAATAAAGTATCGAAGCCTTTTTCCGACTGAATACTGTATATGTTACAACTATGTTTCTCTAATGCATAATTTCCCTTTTCCATGAAAATTTTGACTTTCACCAACTGGCAAATGTTCAGTATTATTGTGTTTTTGACTGCAATAACAGTTTAGAGCACAAAATTTAAATAAATCATACCAAATTCAAATTCTAAGAGACGTTATTGATCCCAAAGGAAAATTGGATGCAGCCTGGACTGTTTTCATTGTATTATGAGGGATAAAACCACAGCTTATTTCAACGCTTGGACTGTTTTTGTTTTCTGGCAATGAAAACGTTAAAATGAGTGACGGAGAGCAGCTCTTTGGGGAGTTCAGCCATTATAAGTTCTCATTTATATGACTAAAGTCAGCAGGAGAGAATAACATTTATGCAAGACAATTGAATAAGCTATAAACTTATTTTTATTTTCTCTTTTCAGTAAAATATTATAAATGAGATGTTACTCAAACTGTGGACTTAGTTCAAAATATTGGTGAACATGAAGGAATTGATTCGATGCTGGTTGAACTAGTTCTTGTTACTGTTCAAGTGGCACAAAATGTAATTTATGTATTTCACAAAACTGCAATAGAAACAGTTTTTTAGTATCACAAGAGTCATGTGATCAACAACCAGATGTTATTACTGCTGGAAAAGACGAAGAAAACAACAGGAAGTGGTTGGAGGATGCTGTTTTTAATCAATTATTACATTAATAAACTTATTGAGATGTGATTTTAATTGCATTTCTTAATCAAATATCATAACATTGTGTTTATTTGACATTATCAGAATATTGAAAATGTTTTTTTACTGCCACCTCTGGTGGGTTTGTTGTCTTATTATGTAACAGTTTTGAAACTGAGTCGGTTCTAGTCACGCCTTCATTTTCTACTCTCTTCTTCTTTTGCAGTTGCATTTCCAGTGAAAATATGTGCAAAACTGTGTCAATATTACACTAATGTCGAAAATATAACACAGTTTTGCAGTTCCTGTGTTTCCATTAAATAAGAAACGTAGTTAAAGTCGCATGTGAATGAAGTTGTTCATACGCCGCTCCATCATCCTCTTAACTGCTTCCTGTTGTCTTCTTTGTAGTTTGTGCTAGTAGCAACATCCGGTTTTGATTATGTGACTTGTGTAATGCAAAAAAACATATTTCTATTAGTTTTTTAAAACCACTGCATCCTGGCACAAGAACATCTTATCCATAACACGTGTTGTTTTTTTAAATTAGCGTGTTCCCATTGATTGGAAATGCAGAGATAGATGCTTCACTCGATCATTTTCTATGCAGCACATCTTCTACATGCGCAATTGTTTTGTAAGACAAGCTAATTTTGATACAGACACTAGCACCAAAACGTATCAAAAACGAGACCTGCATTAAGTAAATTTCTTTTCGAAACGTTAAATCATTTGGTAAGTGGAATGATCTGCGCGTCTTCGGAGACAGAGATGGGTTTATCTGACGTCTCACTCTGTCGGCTCGTTTTATCGACCCATCAAAGGCTGTGCTGACGTGGCGTGTTGTGTGTTTCCGCTTGTGTGTGTCCTGGAGGAGCTTCTCTGAGCTGCGGAGAAAGATATCAGCCAGTGACGACTTCCTCCACCTCCCTCAGAGCCTGCTAATCCCTGACAAGGTGTTTAACCTGACCCGAACCGCCGTACGACCCCACAGACCTTTGACCCTTGAGGATGTGGAATGATAAGGATCTGCTCTGGGTTTTGGCCAGAGGGTTTCTAAATGCGAGTTAATGCTCAGATTTTTGTCACGCTGATGGGAAATGCAGCTTAAATCTGTAAAGGATGTGGTGAATTTTATATTATCAGAGCTGAAAATGTTAAAAATATTTAGTTTGGTGGGGAAAAACAATCAGTTCTTCCTGCATATAAACAATTAACGGATGTGAGATCTGTCAACATTTTGAATAATATGTGACATCTGTTTTGCCATATACATTAGTTTTATTTCTTATACTTTTTCTAAGAATTTTGTTGAGATCTTGTTTAATTTCTATAAACTTTGTTTTTATCAAGATAAAATACTCATTGTCCAGGGATAAATGAAAAATAATTCTTGGACTAATTCTGATACATTTAAAATAATAATTAATGTGCATTTTCCATCCACACCAAATGAATTTGTACATTTTAATTTCAAAGGCTCTTAAAAACAAGGTGCTTAAATATTTGATTTATACTAAGTTTTGTGCTCTAAACCTGAATAATTTTAGGTCTTTTGTAAAAACTTATGTGTACTTTGTTTACGTTTTATTTGATAAACTAATAAAAATATTCCATATTTATAGAGTGGTAGAAAAATGACACATTATAATACTTCTAATTAAAATTTTGCATATACTTAACTCTACCGCTTTTGTCACAATTTCTCTAATTAAAAATAAACTAAGTCGCCTTCACTTGTGTGTAAATCTCAGTTTAGATCCAACTTTTATGTTCAAAAACATTAGAAAGCAAAAAGTATCATGAGAAAAAAGAATCAGGAAGCAAGTTGTTCTTTTATGAACGTCTTCCTGGATAAGCTCCTCCTTCTTCCGACACACGACCAATCACAACGCAGGAAGTCATCCAATGTTTTTGGAAAATAAACTGCAATGTCAATCTGCAAGAAACATGTAAAATGGTGCCCCAATTCTGAGAAAGTAGTGGTTGACAAATTATCATTCCACAAATTGAACTGTTTTCCTCTCACCCCTGATCCAATACCACCCTGGGCAACCACCCACAGAGACCTCACTGGAAAAATGCCACTGAAAGAAAACCAAAAGAAATCCTGTTTAAAGTTTGGGAGGCTAAAGAAGATGACCTGGTGACGGCATCATCATCCTGTGGAGATGACTTCCTTCAGCATGGACAGAAAAGCTGTTTTGATTTGATGGGACTGTGGATGGAGCGAAATCCAGCTAAATCCTAAACCACCAGATGTTTGATGGAATGGTTTAAGTCAAACTACATTATTGTGTGAGAACGGCCTAATCAAAGTCCAGACATAATGAACCATCATTGGTTCAGGTGTGTTGAAACAAAAGGACTGACTCAAAGGAGCTGAAAGCATTTGCACTCCACACATTTCAGAATTCTGAAACACGTTTTCTCCGTTTTAAATAAAAATAAGTAACATACTTGGGTTGTACACTGAAAAACTGAAGTTTGTTTCTGTTAAATTAAAAAATAAACATATCAATAAAAAGGTAGAGAAAATTCTGCCCATTTCCTAAGAAAGGTTTGTAAATGAGGAATTATTTGTAGCTTTTTAGAAGTAATTTATTAAGATAGAGGGACGAGTCTCTGTGGGTGGCAGCAGGTTTACGCATTACTGGAACTGAGGATTAGTTATTGATCAGCCAAAGTGTTGGTTAATTGTTTTCCACTGTGGAGCGTTAAAACCCGGCCTAACTGAAAGTGTGTCGCGCCTCATTGTGTTACCGCCGGCGTTATCCCTGGGATTTCCTCCCAACGACTGCAGCTCCTCTTCCTCACCTGAAGGATTACTTTACAGGTCTGACTTCCCAACTGAAAACACACAGCCAATCAACAAGTGTGTGTGTGTGTGTGTGTGTGTGTGTGTGTGTGTGTGTGTGTGTGTGTGTGTGTGTGTGTGTGTGTGTGTGTGTTTCTGTGAAATCCCCTCAGATTGCTGCTCCACACCCTGCATGGACCTGGGATTTGCATGGGCCGGGAGCCACAGTGTCACTGATCCGCTTTTAATTGGGTGTGACGGAGAGAACTTTGGAGCCTCGGGGGGCAGAGGGGTAGATAAAGGGGGAAGAGGGGTAGATAAAGGGGGCAGAGGGTAGGTAAGGGGGGCAGAGGGGTAGTTTATCAGTTCTGTTGGGTTTTACACCAATTTTATGATTTAGATGAATTTATTTAGTTTATTTCTTGGTTTTAAAGGTGGGATTATGTGGAGTATTTATGAACAGGCAGCAGCTTACGCCTGGAAAGATCTGTCAGTTCATCCATCCCTCTGTACATCCATCCATCCATCCATTCGTCCATCCATTCATCCATTCATTTTTCACTCTAGCACCTTTTCACCCTCCAGATTTCTCTTTGACTCTAAAAACTTCTCCAACATGTTGAAATCAGTCGTGTAAAAATCTTTGGTAAATTTATTGACCTTCATTTGTTTTCCTGTTTATTGTTCCATCATTTTGTGTTTTTAAGTTCCAGTTTCTCGTTTTCTTTTTGTGTTTTTGTGTTTTTAAGTTTCAGTTTCTAGTTTTCTTTTTGTGTTTTAAAGTTCCAGTTTCTCATTTTCTTTTTGTATTTTTGTGTTTTTAACTTCTAGTTTCTCGTTTTCATTTTGTATTTTTGTGTCTTTAAGTTCCAGTTTCTCGTTTCCTCCCGTATAGATTTGTCTCCAGGCCTGGCGGCGCTCACTGTGGGCTGCGACTCCGGGAATCTGGGCTCCTTATCCCGGGTCCAGCTGCTGCTGCTTGACCGGCCTGTTCCACACACCGACCTGGACGAGGGATTCTCCCCGGTCCAGGAATGGTCTGACCTGGAGTCGCCGTACGATCTCCCAGAATGCATCTCACCAGGTAAACACCGCCAGAATATTCTGGAAAAACAAACCAGAATTTAATCCTGCAGTAAATCAGAAATCTGAGCTCAGTTAAAACATAATGTTCTCCGTCCCAGACTTATTCCTTTCTGACAGTTTGAAAGAGATCGTTTGATAAGCAGAAACCGTCAGTGACATACCTGGAAGCCGTCAGACAGGTGTGTCTGTTTGTGTCTAAGAGTGTTGAGAAAACACAACGGACCTCCAGAGAAGGGGAAAAACAAAACGCCGCGTTCTCTTTGAGACGAGGCGACATCTTTATGACGCTGAGCGGCCTTTGCTTTTAACGACCGATCCGCCGCGGCGAGATTTAACTGCTGCTGTCTCGAAGGTGTGACCACTCAGGTTCACTGGGACGCCAGCCAAATTATTACAGATCAAACCGCTGGAGTCGAACATTAACTGGGGAAGTCCGACCCGATTTAAACCAGTCACACATGGCGATGGATAAGAGGCCTGCAGATGGCTCAATTATCTCATCTGTCGTTTAGAGGCTGATAAGGTGGCAGGGAGGAGACAAACAGCAGAAATCTGAAGGTTCACAAGTTTCTCTACATCCAAAATAAATCAGAGGAAATTATTTGGATGTTTTCTTTCCTCAATCATTTTTGTTTTGGGCCAAATCGAGACCATGGATGCTCTTAAAGGAACAGTTGTGCTGAATCTATTGATAAAACCTGTTCAGTAACTGTTAAAATATTAATGAATTATTAAAATTAAACAATATCACTGAACATCTTTTCAGTCCCTCCAGGATTTTATGATTCCTTTGTCATTTTTTTTTTTGCATTAAAATTCAAAGTGTTGCTGGTAATAATTTGGAAATATTTGTGATATTTATTACGGTATAGATCAAGGATTATTATCTGACACCAGTTACGGCTGAAGCAGCTGTTTAGCACAAGTAGGGACGTTTTTGACATTTTTTGAGAAAAATCTGCAATAAACTCCCTAATATGATAATCAGATAAAACCTGCATTGATTTGACTGATAAAATAATATTTAAGCTCACTTAACATCATAAATCAGTTATTTTGACATTGATGATAATTTCATTTAGAACAAGACATTTTACTATGTTATAATTTAAATAATCTGCCAACAGAACAAGTATTTTAAAAAAAAGTAAACTTTTTGCACATACATCAGGAAACAAACCAGTTTGGTGAATCACTTTCTTTTGTAGAAACATTTTCTGTAAAACATTTAGAATAAAAGCTGTGATAAAAACAGATGAAAAATCTACAAAGTACGTGAGTAAAATGTATTTTTGTTACTTTGAGGCACAAGCAGGATATTAAATGGTCATTGTAATTTTCTTTTCAGCCATCTATGAATATTTGCAGGGAGCCTAAACGTGTCTGAATTCACTGGAAGCTCATTTTTCCTCTTGGGCTCCAGAACAATGTTTGCAGCTGGCATGCTTCTGCAGACAGGTGCTGCTCTGTTGCTCCTTTTTCTGCCATTATTTGCTCAGAGATTAACAGCCATAATTGGGGGTACTACACGACATTACTCATATCTGAGCACACACACTCCAGTATAAAAGACAAATGTGTGTGTGTGTGTGTGTGTGTGTGTGTGTGTGTGTGTGTGTGTGTGTGTGTGTGTGTGTGTGTGTGTGTGTGTGCTGAATACACACAGTCACTTCCTCTGGCTGCAGGTCCTGATGATGATGTTTTCTCTGCGGTTTTGTCAGGTCATTCAAGGCCTCTCACAGCTGGCAGCGACTCTGAAAGGTGCGACTCTGCAGGGAAACTCCAGGAGAATAAATCGGTGAGCGAGTCTGCCTCTTTAAGAGGAGCTTTTCTCCTCCTTTTTTTCATCTCTCGCTCCAAAAACACTCCAGGAAGTTAACTTCTTCATGAAGTAACTGCAAAAAATGCATGTCAGACGAGTCAGAGTGTTTAATTGAGAGGTAAACACACAGTTCTGCTTGATCACATTAATCAATTTGATGCTGAAATACTATCTAATCAGTCAAGTTAACACAATTTTTATCTCTTTACTGATAAATTCCACCAGTCAGTCCAATTTTTGTGCAGAAATTTAAGTAAGATTAACAAATCAACACACTTTTTTATGCAAGTTTACAGCAAGTTTTCCACCAAAATGTTAAAAAACAATTTGGTTTAGGTGATAACTCCACATGCAGGTGGCAGTATTTCTTACTGTCACTCCACTGTTACTTACATGAGATCAAGTTTTTGTTCATTATCGACATGGCAAGTAACAAAAATCACATGTTGCGTTGTACATAAGCGCAAAATATCATAAAGTTTCTTGCTAATTTCAGCTAAAATTAGCCTCATAAATAAGTTCATTGAAAAAAAATGTTTAATGTTATTTAATTTTAAGAAGTGCTTATCGAATGCAGACACAGCAATTATTAATTAACAGGTTTTATTACCACATTCTGGCCATTCATGATTCTAATGTGGCTCAAAATGAAGCTGAGTTTGACTCCCTGCTTCAGGAGGAAGCTCCAGCAACAGGGTGGGGAGGGGTCGCTCCCCACCCTGCTGTGGAGTTTCTCCACGTGGTTTTCAATTAGTCTCCTCTTTATGACAGAGGAGAGAGAGTCTGAATAAGGCTGTAAACCCCCCAAACATGACGCACCAGGAAGGATTCATGCTTTCATAAATCACCTGAGGAGCCACGACTGCAAACGATCCACAGGAATCGACTCAACGCTCTGAATCAACCTGCTGCCCAAGTGGGAAACAGCACTTTTATAAATTATTGCAATGAAAAAGGCTGCGGTAGCTTCAGCCAAGTGCTTTTAAAAACACTTCCTTAAAGTTACGACTAAGAAATGTAGGTTTTTTTTTAAAAATTATTTTTAAAGTCGGTGTCCAGTTTGTTTAATAAACTCCAACTGAGAGGCTTTGTAGATTAAGTACATTTCCAACAAAACACGTTTTCTAGAAAAAATAGTGAACTTTTTGAATTTCAAAAGTCAAAAATGTGCTAAAAGCCTTGTCCCTTGTTGCTGAAAATGTGCTATATAAATAAAATTGGCTTACTGTACCTGAAAAAATAAATTCAAATTTTGAGATTATTCTTGGACATTTTCTAGAAAACAAACAAGTGCATTTCTGAGTTTGAAAAGTAAAAACTTTCTAGAAAAATTCAGAAATTTTAGATTATTCACAGAAATTTTGAAGTTTCAAAAGTTACCGATTTGCTAGAAAAAACATGAAATTTTGAGATTAAATGAAGGAAATTTCTATAAATAATTTGAGTTTTAAAAATCGAAATTTTTCACCTTTTAAAACTCAGAATTTTTTTTTTCTTTAGAAATTTTGAGAGTAACCTCAAAATTTATTCTAGAAAATATTTCACTTTTCAAATTCATTTGTTGTTTTTTTCTAGAATATTTAAATTTTTACTCAATTTACTCCTTTTATTAACATTTTAAATGCCCATAATAAACTGTCCTTTATTTCCCTTTATGTTTCTTTATTAAAACTCATTCTAATGTCGCTCTGGCTGCCATGTCTGATTTGTCTTGTTCTTGCTCTGGTTATTCAGGCAAAACTCAATAAAATGTCTATTTTTGCTATTTAAGAAAGGAATTGGATTATTTATTTGACTCTTTTAACATATTTGTAATGTTATATAATAAGGTTGTAGATTGTGCTATTTTTGTCTGATTAATCATCAAATCATCTTTTTGAAACAGAAATCCCAGCTCAAACCCTGAACGTGCTGCAGAAACGTTTTCCCAGCCTGAACTTGTTGAACATTTCCTCTGTTTTTGGCCAGATCTGGTCTGAAGGAGGTTCTGCGTCTCCGTCTTCTTGGATCGTCGACCCGAGTCCGTCGCTGGAAATGCTCCGGTCCTCTGGTTCCTCCCTCCTCTGCAGTAGGTTTCCGTTTGCTTCAGCCTTAAAACGCGTCCATCACCTCAGTGCTGCGGCTGCAGAGCTTAACAACAATACTTAATCAATGCAAGAAGCCATCTTCGCCATTAGCGTTTGATCCGATAAAAGCCTGGTGGGTCCCTGTCAGCCCGGAGCCATTGTCCCCTCGCTGCCAGCGCTGTGTTTGGTGTTCTCTTGCCTCCGGTACACTTAAGCCCGCTAATCCTTGCAAGGGCCAGCTGGCCTGCTGAGTTGGCTGTAGATTCATGAGCGATGGGTCCGAAGTGGCTTTTAAAATATGAACCCTGGAAATCTTTATCTGACCGTTTCCACGTCCTGCTTGTTTTGACTCTAATGATGCGTAGCTTGCTGTATTTCTGCGTCCATCAGGCTTCAGATGGATGTGTTGGTGACTCTGCAGATGAGCTGCAGTGATGCAGAAATGCTGCTTAGATGTTTCTTCACAAAGCCAAGGTCAAATTTATTACCAAAGCAATAAAAATATATCAGATTTAGAGATGCATGGGTCCAAATATTGTGACAGAAACAGATCTATGCAGTCTAATTCTATGCTTTTTGCTGCATTATCTATTTTACATTATATTTGTATTGCAGTTTCTGAACCATTTGAAAGAAGGTTTGTTACACTAGTTTCTTAAACTATGCAAACCTGAAGAAAGAGACTAAAGGAGCTTCTGAGGGTTGACCTTTTAGAGGTCAAAGGCATAGTCACCCTCTGGAGGAGGAGGGGTCACCATCAGGGCATGGAGAGGTCAAAGTGGAGGTCATGCTGCTGCTAAACGACCCCCAGGCTTGTCTTTGTATGGAAAGGTGAAGTTTGTAATGCAGAGAGTCAAAAATGCTCAATTACTACTGGATCTTAGCCTAACAAATTTAGCTGGACAATAAATGTGTTTCACACCTGATAGTCGAACAGATTCAGTTTGATTTGAGAGCAAAACTGCAACATTTATTACATTTTCATCTGATTGGTTCTCTTTCTCACTGCATTGTGAACCAAACTAATTGAAAAACCTGTTCCCCTCCTCACCTGTGGAGGCGCTACATCAGGAACCACTGAAAGAAATGACACAAAACATGAACGCAGATTCCTTCATTACAAAATGTAAACATAAATGGAGTAGAATCAGATTTTAGCAGTTGTAGGATTTCTCTTTTGTCTTTGGCAAAAGATCAGGAGATATTTCTCATTTCTTGCATTTGTTTTGGTTTTATTTACCCAGAATGCCTTGCACTTTAGTCCACTTCCTGCTTTTGGAGCAGTCTCTGATTGCATTGGCATTTGAGCCGCAGCAAACTGAGGTTTGTAGTTGAGCCAGAGTTCATTTTTTTAGAGTTTGAATGTACATTCAAATCAAACTCAAAACAAACTCTGGTTTGATTGAAGTGGACCAAACATGGCGGATGTGAATCAACCTGAAGTTTTTTTCCACCCTTTATTTTCCTCACCTGAACTTTAACAGCCATAAAATGTGTCAAATTTCACTTTCTTCCACACTTTTCCAGACTCTTGATGAAAAACTCAATCGTTTTTTTGAGAAAGCTTCTTCTTTCTTGTTTGTCGTTAGCATGAGTCGCCCATTTCTTCTGATCGATTGAGTTTCTCCCACCAGAACCGCTTTGCTCATCAGCCATTCATAGCTGGATTAATCCCTCCCCTCATATTTGTATCGCGGCTGTTAGCCCTCAGTCACTCGGTTTAGCATTCAGCTGCGTAGCTAAGGCGTTAGCGTCTGAATGAACGTAGCGATAATCTGAAATGACCCTGCTAAAAGACAGAGATGATTCTTGCAGAGATTAGCCATGTAGCGAGCAAAGATCGTTTCCCCCAGCGGACCACACACTGACAGCGTGTCTCTATTGTCTCCACCGCTGCTTCGGATTCTTAGGCTATTGTCTCGTAAATCCTCCAACATTTCCCCAAAACCCCCGGACTCAAGGCCTTTGATTGGCACTTGTCAGGGCTGATAGAGAGGGTGGCATGTTGGAGAAAGGCGTCAATGAAGAAGGCCTGAAAGGAAAATCCGCTACCCATGAATAATAACTCGCAGGATTTTCTCTTTTAGTCCTCCTTCCTCCTGTCCTGCCATTAAAGCTGATTGTCTCGCTGATGCTCATCCTTTTCTCAAACACGCAAAGAAAACGATACAAGTCCAGCCGCTTTGCCTCTGCCTGGTGCGCTGGATGTTAAAGGGTGTTCGTGTTTTTGTGTTTTTTTTGTCCCTGGTGGCCTTTCTGAGATCAGCGAGGGGATTTGACTCGGCCACTTGCAGCCAAATCCAGATATCTGCTGTGCTCAGATGCTGTGGTTGGTATGACAACCTGCTTGCTGTGGTTTTAGATGAGCTCTTGTTTCCAGCTTGACCCGACGGCAATCACTGCTGTGCATTCATGGATTAGGCCGTGTTGGAGGCTCGGATATAGGAGGGATTTGAAAGAACGGTTTCAAATCCTGAATAATTTCAGTCAGAGCTGAAATCAGCGGTAAACATCGACCTGCTTCATTTGAATATCCTCCAGATCCTCCCTCTGACAAACTGATGCTGCTTTTGTTTTACTCATTTTTAACAGACGTTGAATAAAACACAGTTTTGATTGCATAATTTCACACAAATCATTATGCAATGAAAATGGTTTTTTTTGTTTGTTTTTTTTAACCAATGCTTCTTTTGCTAACGTACAAAAGAGTATTAGGACCATCCTAAGAAAAACATATATATATAACGAGAATAAAATCATAATATTACAAATTTAAGTCAAACAATTCTTGTAATATTATGACAATATTCTTGAAAATAATTATAAACATATTTTTATAATAATTTTTATAAAATTTTATAAATTTTTATAAAAATATATATTTTTATAATTATTTGATTTTATTTTCTTAGCATTATCCCTATTTTTTATTCTAATATATCTCAATAATATCCCACTGAAATTAGAAAACCCTCATCGTTAAAAAGTCTTAAATTAATGTATCTAAAATGAAGGCTTTAAAATGTCTTAAATTCATCAGAAAATATGCAAGTTTACCTTTAATATGTTGATCACAGGTCTTACATTTTGCTGTGGCAGTACTATTTAATCCCATAAATTCTTTTTCTTTATATTTTTATTCATGATTTTATAGCTTGGCACATCAGGTTCACCAAAAAATACAAAACGGCCCCATTAAAGTAATCAGTTTGAAACATCAACTATCCCAAAAAGAAATAAAAAAAAACAACAAAACAAAACAGAAATAAATTTAAAAAAAAACATCTGTAATTGTTTTCTGGGACTTAAAGTATTTAATAAAAGGCTTCCATACCTGACAAACCTTGTCAAACTTTTAAATTTTCTGTAGTTTATTTTTCTCATGGGACTTTTCAATCAGGCTAACACTAAGTAGCTGCTAATCAGCTATCGCTAACTCTTTTGCTAACTGTGAATTATCACCAGTCGTCTTTGCCTCTGGCTCATTTCTCTTTCCATCCTGTGCGAGGAATATGTCAAAGGTTGGCACTACTATATACAATACTTTTTTTCATTTTTCTGTCGTGATACAAGTCTTAAATCTCATTCTTAATGGTCTTAAAAAGGTCTTAAAATCCTTAGGTTTGAAATCTTGAAGTAAGATTTGGAAGTAGATGAAAAATAAACAAACAAAATCAGATAAAAAATATGCAAGTGAGCTATTAGCTTTTAGCATTGTTTCAGAGAATGACAATTATCAGAAAGAAATGCTTGAAAAATATCAGTCTTTGTGTAACGACTCTACCTAAAAGACAAGTTTAACTTTTTTTGACTTTCAAAAGTTAGAATCTATTGAGATGCACCTGTACATAACAGTCCTATGGAAAGTTTTTGGTTTTTGAAAATGAATATCCTCCCTTGTCATTCGTCATGATGTCAGAAAGACGTTTTTTGTTGCGTGAGAGAAGGAATGATGAATTTTACGCTGTGAAGATGAATAAATTCCCCTTCCTGCCGTCCGTTCCGGTGTCACCGGCGCTGCGGCAGGACATGGAGGCGTGTGATTGTGTGCAGCCTGGTGGAAGACGTCCTGTCAAATGAGACATGGCTCCATCAATCTACACCGCTGACCTTTCCACGCTCACCGGCGGGATAAATGAATTCCCTCCACCGTGTTCGGAACGCCCAATGAATCCAAACCATTGCTGCTCCTCGACTGGCCATACTAATGAATGAATACATCACTTTTAGTATTACCACACATGCGCGTGTGCGAGAAACAGTCAGTTTGGACAGAAAAAACTTATAGAAGCGTCTGTAGAAGACAATGCAACCCTTCTTTAGTCTCGAGTCTGCATTGATGGAGCTCTTTGTCTCCACACTTCTGCACCGAGAAGTGTATTCTGTGGAGGTTGAATTGGGAGATAATGGGACTCTTAATTGGCTGGGTTTTTACAAAATGGATGGCTGTTTAAGTTTCAAGGGCAGCGCTTGGTCTATAGTGTGGCTCTGAAAGGACTGAATGGAAATGTAACTCCTGCATTTGAGAGAACAACGAGATGAGAAAAGAAATGTGCTCTAGTGGCTGCTTGCATGCAGATGATCATGAATACAAATGTGTTTTTTTTGCTCCAGACTTTGCTCATTGTTGGTTTTAATTTAAAAAATAGCAACCTTAAATAGGTTTCCGATACGGTCCTGCATTCCTTAGGATTTTAGTAGCAAAATGTAAGTTTAAAGATCACCTGTTATTCTTACTTGAAGAGGTTATGGGTTATACTAAAACTTAAGTTACATTTTTGCTCAATCAAAGTCTGCTCAATTCTACAAGAGCTGTCTTAGGGCTTCTTGTCTCTTTAAAACCAAATAAGCTGCTGCTGGCCACACCCCCCAACTCAACATTTACACCTGTACGTGAAAATGGCTGAAATGAATGTAAAATTATACACCTGTACATCTTTGAAAATCAGAAGTGGAGCCTCCTGCACAATCAACAAAAATGCAGCAAGTCAACAACAAAACTATTGTCTTTTCCAGCAGCCGTTGTAAGCGCTTACAACAGTAAAGCCAGCTGACCAAATGTGCTGGAGCTCTGCTTTGGTTGCTGGGTAACAGCACAGTGCCTGTTTTTGAAATGGCTGATTTTTGGTGTCTGGAAAATATTTGTTTGGGTTTTTTTTTTTTTTTTAGTTGTTTTTAGAGGCGGTTGACACACAAATGGAAGCACAAAAACATGCAAAATGTAAATTTTGCATTATAGAGCCCCTTTCAGCTGACTTGATGGAGAAATAATTTTTTAAATCCTTACAGAACAGCTTTTAATGAATAACTGTTGTCCTGCTTTATCATGCTTTTCTAAGTGCTATGTGCTAAGTATTCTCCTTTTATGATTTACTTGATTCCTCTAAAACACATGTGTCAAACTCAAGGTCAAACATGTGGCCCGCGGGCACATTTTATGTGCCCCCCCCAGCGTTCTATAGGTCCATGATTAACTTACAATACGTTTTGAGAACGAATTGACTACAAACTACATCTCCCATAATGCATTCCGATTGTTACCAGCCAACATTACTGTTTCTCGCCACTAGAGAGCAGCAGAGCCACCTCAAGCTGCTTATTGGTTTTACCAGCGAATAAAACCAAGACATCGACAAGCTAACAGCAAAATGTCCAAGAAAAGAAAAACCGATTTACAAGTAAGACTGTGAATGAAGATGTGTGAGTTGGTGTCAGGGCAGCAGGTGGCGCTAGACTTTTTTTCTTATCCATTATCTTGACCAACATAAAAAAAAATCGTTCATGTTCTATTTTTACCCGTGAATTTACAATCATATTAACATCGGCTATTTAGCCGCATTTTATGCGGTTTAGTTAATATTCACCGTGAATCCAGATCCCATCACAAAT